>JANIJG010018842.1:21158-33323 GCA_024611175.1 Megaceryle torquata
AAAAAAAAAAAAAAAAAAAAAGATTAAAAAAAGAAGAGAAAAAAAAAAAATAGAGTAGCCAGTGTGCACACAGCATTCACATTCTGGAGCTTAAAACAGATGGTTAATCTGGATTAAAAAAATAATAATAATGATAATAATTTAGCAAATGATATCCAGCCTCCTGTGCTAGAGCTGGGTTTAGGTAATTCATGAACTACTGGTTTTTAAAGACAGTACACTTTTTTTTTTCCCTCCAAGAATGCCCATCTCTGTCATTAAATGCTGCCACGAGGCCAAACGAAACCTGATTCTAAACACACTGACAGAAGCATAGTAGATTTTGCAAAACTCAGCACTAAAAAAAGCTTTATTTATTTGGAACTTAATACAGCTGCATAAATTAAAATCCAAGACTGAGTGTTCTGTATCTTAATAACACTAAGAAAGTGGTCATCTTTAACCCAAAGGTTTTCAAGTACATAATGAGGTCAAAAGAAAAAAAGATGGCACAGTTGGGGCTGCTATGTGGCTAAACTTCTGCTTAATAAAATCTAACATGAACAGCTGATATCTCGGTTCTGTACTGAGATAATACTCTTGACAAAGAGCATTGACTCTTGAAAGGAGAAAACTGAGAGGGGATGTTATCAAAGCTTATCAATATCTAAAGGGCAGGGGTCAAGAGGATGGGGCCAAACTCTTGTCAGTGGTACCCAGAGACAGGAAAAGGGGCAATGGCACCAACTGGAACTCAGAAGGTTTTGTCTCAACATGAGGAAAAACTTCTCTCGTGTGAGGTTGGCAGAGCCTGGCCCAGGCTGCCCAGAGAGGCTGTGGAGTCTCCTTCTCTGGAGAGATTCCAACCCCGCCTGGACCCTGCGCTGCTGGGCCCCCTGCTCTGGGTGACCCTGCTGGATGGAGCAGGGGGGTGGCACCAGAACATCTCCAGAGGGCCCTTCCAACCCCCACCATGCTGGGATTCTCTGACACTTTCCCTAAAATACGATCTATTTAGAGCAATTTGGGAAAACAGATCTTCAGTTGCAGCTGGTGTCTCACCAGAGGACCTTAGAGATTTAGTGGATTGCTAGAAGTAAAACAGGGCAACCAGCATCACATAAAGACATGTTTGACACTTATATGGTGTCTTGACTTGTTTTTCAACATAATGTAACAGGATCAGAAATGCAATAGAAAATGTAAGCATGCTACCAATGGGGGGGGTGTAACAAAGAGAGGTAAGCACCTGATTTATATACCTACCTGTGTGACAAATGCATCCGACAGATTGAATGGACTATCCCAGGTTTCTCTGCTGTATAGTTTAACAACTTTATCTACAGGAATTGCCAGCAACTGTTCAAAAGAAACAAGAATCAGGTAATTTAGAACAAGTTACCTTTTGGCCAGAGCATTCAACAGCAGAGCTCCTTCATTCACAAGGATTACAGTGCAACTGCCTCTGTATTTAACAGTTCTCTAGCACCCTAGCAATGCCAACTGAGAAAAGAAAGCTGAAGTAACTTGAGTTACAAGGTTCTTTAATGTTTTCCACATGCACCATAGCAAAGCACGCCTGGTTTTGGTTTAATCTTCATTTCTTTCATAAAAAAAAAAAAAAAAAAAGAAGATGGTGAGAGCTGCACCATATGGTTAGAAGTTCTTATTTATGAAACAGCTGTCACACACATATAAACAGTTTTCAATGCTCTGAGCACAAGGTTTACATTCTCCTTTTCCCTCCCTCTCCAAACCTCTTCTGATCAGGTTACAATTTCTCAATAAATCTTCCTTGAATACCTGGTTCCTGAAGTAACTCATTTCATCTTTCACAGAACTACATAAAAGTTACAGCCTGTTTATATTTGTAGGATTTGGGGTTTATAAAACAATTTGCAATGTAAGAGAAGCAAGACAATTGCTTATGTTCCAAATGTGTTTGAAAAATTACCCTAAAAATTAGAAGGATTTATTTTCATGCAATGTGGCTGTTGCAATGATTTGTACTGCAGGTGACACTCCCACAGAGAAGTTACATGTGCTGCTGTTACAGCAGCCAGGTATTTTGAAGAGTGGACACAATGTCTGAAGTAGGGGAAACAAGGTTATTCAAGTAAGAACTGTGAGAAAACATTGGAAAATACTCTCTAGATGCAGTATACTGGATTGTGAATAAAAGCTGGATACATTCTGCCACGCTATTGTCACAGGCAAGAACAGAAGCCATAACAAAATTTTTCCTAATGGCCAAATTTCACTCAGTTCCCTGTCCTTTAAGTATCACAGGGCATTCCTCACTTCATACCACTTCGTGTTTATCTGCTCCTTCATCCTCTCCCCTTTGCATTACCAGATGCTGCAGAGGTGTTTCTAGGTTACATGCTACAGAGACACCTATATATACAGCTACACTACCTCCCCAACACATTCTGGTTAGTGAGTCATACACAGTACTACATACACAATGCAAGAGACCCACAGCATTTTGTGCCAGGGGAGGTTTAGGTTGGACCTGAGGGAATAATCTCTTCCCCTCCAGGGCTGGACAGGCCCTGGAGAGGTTTCCAAGCCATGGAGCTGTGCTGCTGAGGGCCATGGGCTGGTGGTGTCCTGGCAGGGCTGGGGGGAATGGTTGGACTGGATGATCTTAAAGGTCTCTTCCAACCAAACCAATTCTCTTATTCTATGGGCCAGCATCACCATTAGTCACAAAGGAATCAACTTTGTTCTCAAGATGAAAAGAAAGGGAACAACTTACTAAGGAAGTATTTACAGAGCGAGATCACTGATGGGGCAAAATTTACTGAAAGTAGAGAAAGTCTGAACTTATTTGATGCTCTGCTGTGAGCAGTTTGATTACTTCCCTCATGTACAATGTTCCTCCTATTCAGCACAACCTGACTGTTTAACCTAGTTTGGGGCTGACAGCTGGACTCCTGCCAAACACACTCTGAAGTTTCAACAAGTAACCATTTCTAGGATTGTATATTCTCTAAAAGTGAACTTCATCCCAAATATTCTCCTTAGTCCCAGGAGCTGCAGTTTGGGCTTGCCCAGATCGAATTCTAGTGCCAGATTCTTGAAGAGAAAAGAAAGATTAAGCTGTGGCTAAACCAATGTCCCTTACCTTCCCACTGCCAGGTTGCCAGCCAAGCCTGCAGATTGATTTAGCATTTATCACATCATTGCATTTCTGCAGCAGCGGCCAGCTTGTCGTGCATGTCTGAAAACAAAATATAAAAAAAGAGTTTTCTAGCTCTGCAAAAATCTGCTGTTTAATATAAATTCTTAAAGGAAGGGCGGGGGGGGGGAGGAAAAAAGATGTAAGAGTTTTGGAACTGAAATAATCTCTTTTATCCAAATACAACGGTGAATATTACCTCAGGAAAAGAAAATAATTAAAAAATACCTTGCCAATATAGATCTGAAACTATTTTAATGACAACAACTACTTGTAACAGAAATCAGATCACAAAACAAGTGGTTTTAATCAGGTACAGAACAAATGAGCTCACATATTTGTAGGTTATCAAGGAATGTGGCCAAAATGCATTCATCCAACCCAGATCAACCAGGTGAGACAACAGCCTGAATCTCCCCACAGCAGTGTAAACAATGAATGGCTGTATTTTCAAGTTACAGCACAGATATCTAACATCATACTGCTACAATCCCAGGACACCGGTAGTGAAATTGCCCCAGAAGGCACCCCCTGTCAATCCAGAACATGAGATTTCACACTAGAAGTAGCCTTTTGTTTTAAAAAAATGAGCAATCCACAAGTGCAGGGCTATATTTCCAACTGTACTTACAAGAATAATTCCACATGGATTCTTATTTCAGCCAATGACATTTAACAAAAATAATCCCACATACATATGCAGAATTGCCTTAAAAAAACCATTCATCTGAAACCCTCTTTTCAAGTTGCTTAGAATTCCAAAAGCAGAGACTAAATCTTCTCTCACTAAATCTGTTTTCATCTAGGCCCTGAACTTTTTCAGGCAAATACTGTCAAGCTGAGCCCAAAAACTGTATTTCTAATAAATTATGCTCTTCAAACTGAAGATTTATGTTCTTCTGAGAAATTGTTGTGAACTTTGTAAAAACCAAGCAAATAAAAGTGGAATAGCAAGCCCCTTGCCAATAACCTTAAAATCATTCACATCCAAAAGGCCGAAATGCAGCGAGCTGAACTTCAAGCCCTTAAAGATCTGTGTGCCACAGGCAGAAAGCAGCAGGCAGTGAAGCAACACTGTGTTCAAAGTCCCTGTCAAAGAAAAATGTTGTCATTGTGGGCATCACCTCAGGGATCCTGGCATGTCAATCTGTATCTCTTCCTAATTTCAGGTCAACATAGTGAGACTAATCAAGCAGATCACTTATAAAAGAAGATACTTCCTAGAATCTCAGGGTATTGATCCTCCTTTGCCAGTCTACAGTCCTGAAAATTACACAGTATTTCATAGGAAGCTTGGTGAAGGTAAATAAAAATAAAATATACCTTGAGTTTTTCTTAGAACAGAATTCCTTCCTTAACCCTGAAAGCAATGAGCTGAAATTCTGAAATGAAATCTGATGTCAATTGCTATCTTTACACAAAAGTGCTATTTCTGATTGTGCCGAGGACAAAATACACAAAGTTGGCCCATGAAGACAGACGAACGGAAGAAATCAGGGATTTCACAGACAGGAAGAACAGTCCACATTTATCCAGGCAACATTTCATCATCAGGCTTTGGATTTTCTCCCAGAAGTAGATAAAAGTATTCTGTAAAGTGCAGTCAGATTTCTTCCCCAAAAAGAAAACTCAGTAGGGTTATTTCAGTCCAGCTCTTCTCACTGTCTGTGAAATCCTGGATTTCTGAGGAAACACTTAACTTTGAAAGTCAGGCCTCTTACCTGATCTGTGATTTTCCATACTCTGACAGAACCATCACAGCTCGCCGATGCCTAGGCAAGAGATTTTTTGTGAACAAATTAAAGACATTAAGAAATTAATGCTACAAAATTGAAAACATCCCTTTAACCAACGCTACAGACACATAATATATAGGCAGTTTTAAAAAGAAAGCCTCCCCTTTTAAACCATTTTAAGACTTAAAACTTTCCATTACTGTCACCTTGGTAATTGTACTCAACTCCCAGTTTGTTACAAACCCTCATACTTTGAGTGAGCTGCATAACCAGAAAAGAGGCTGAAAATTAATAGTAGATTCCTTTAGCGAGCTATCTTTCCCTCTCTAAAATCAGATCAGCATTAGATTCCAGAACAATACAGAGAATAATTGAGTAGTAAAGCAAAGACTGAGTTCTCCTGGGAGGCAACATGTTGTGACACACTCCATCATCAGTAACATCAGCTGAAATGAAGTAGCCTCATGTGCCCAGTCACTGCTTTTTTTTTTTTTGCCTTTTTTTTTTTTTTAAAAGTTATATATTTGTTTTCTTTCTCAGGGAAAAGGAGGTTCAGAGTAGAAAGTAAACAAAGGTTTTTTTACCAAGTAAACATCCCTGGGGTCAAAAGACAGGCTTAAAACAGGAGCATCGTGTCCTCGGAATGTTTTCTGCTTGCTGCTGTCAGTCACCTCCACAACTTTGATCATAAAGTCACTGTACATCACAATGGCACAGACATAAAGGTATTAGCAATGACAAACTGGGTGTTTATGGCAATAAGAGTTGGGCAATAACTATTTTTTGGGGAAGTAATGGCTCTCAAGACTGTATGAGCTAAGGGAAAATGAGAATATTGGGACTTACTGCAACAGGAGCAAGGCCAGACTATTTTTATCAGAAAACAATTTTTATTCACATGAAAGTTCATAAAATATGGTTGCTCTACAAGGTGGATAATATCTTCACACAGACTATAGGCCTGTTCAGTACAATATTCTATATGGCCTAATGAAAACCTCTGCTTAGATACCAGAGAGCTGACTTAATGAGAACGATCTGTTGAATGGGACTGATGCTCATCACTAATTATCTGGTCACATGGTATTTAAAAAAAAAAAAAAAGAGCAAGAAGTTTATTTTGTGACATTTTTAACAGGATTTCAAATATCATTTAGCATATCAGATACCTTAACAGATTTTGGGTTTACAACTTTCTTCTCTCTTCCAAAATTACAGATATAACTGCAGTTTAACTCAAAATACCAACACTAACTTCTAAGCCAAAGATGATCTTTCAGCACCACTCCCTCTCATATGTCACCACAACACCCTCAGAAAGCAATTGAATTTTAGGACCTAATTCTATAGGGTTAACTTAACTGTATTCAGAAACAAAACTGCAGTTTTGTCAACTATCTAATGCTAACCAAAGAGTCATAAAAGGAAGTCTATAAGCTATATTTCAAGACAATTATGTTAGCCCTCAAACAATGCAAGAGAACTTGAAAGGAAACCAAAATCAACCCCCCCAAAATAACCAGGCACTAGGATGTTTGGGGTTTTTTTGTTTATTCAAGAAGCCACACAATTATTTTCCAAATAGTTCATGCGAACTTCGGCAGACAGTTGGATCTAAACATAGATAAAGTGATGTTTGCAGACATCATGTAAAAAAATGGAGCAATCTGGGACAACTAAAAGCAATTCTCAGCTGCATGCCTTCGTTTTGTGGCTGTCACCTTCTTCAGGATGTTACAGAATACCTCATCAAGGGCTCACCTCCCAGTCCTAGGAGCTGTTTCTCCTAATGGGAGAGCCCTGGCCAGGCTGCAGAAGTACTGGGGTTTTGTAAAAGTTTTAGAAACAGAAAAGAGTTTGCCAGCTGCCTAATCTCCCTTATCAAAGCCAGATCCTGGCGCAGGGCTGTTCCCTCAGAAACAAGTACGGGCAAAGGGCCCAAACTCATGATCCCAGTTAGATTTAGAGATTAGACTGGTTACTGTCCACAGCTGTCCAGCCTTCCAGTTTTGGTGGAGCTGGCGAGTCTACCCCACAGCAGCTAGAGCTCACAGTTCAGCATATTCACACAAATTGCTTTCTAATTCAGTTCACACTCAGAGGAGGGAGGGAGCAGATGATGTCTCTGCTGTGGAGGACAAATTCTAGTAGAGAGGTGAGCAGACTGACTGAGCTACAGCTGCCCTAAGAGTTCACCAAATCCCATCGAGAATCAGCTGAGCCTTAAATAAATTTTAAAAAATAAAAATTAAAAATAGCCCGCTTGTTATTTTGCCATCTCTGTTAAAGGACTAGTTACACCAGCTACTAGGAAGAAAATCAGAATCATAGAATTGTTTTGGGTGAAAACAGCTTTAAGGTCATCAAGTCCAACCATTAACCCAGCACTGCCAGGGCACCACTGACCCATGGCCCTCAGCACCACAGCTCCACGGCTTGGAAACCCCTCCAGGGATCATGGGGACTCCACCCCTGCCCTGGGCAGCCTGGGACAGCCCTGGACAACCCTCAAGGGGAAGAAATATTTTTTTTTTTTTTTTTTTATGTCCAGCCTAAACCTCTCCTGGTACAACTTGAGGCTGTTTCCTCTTGTCCTATCACTTCTTTCTTGGCAGAAGAGCTCAACCCCCACCTGACTCCAACCTCCGGTTCAGGGAATTGTTGAGAGTGAGATCTCCCCTGAGCCTCCTTTTCTCCAGGCTGAATAACTCCAGAATTAATCTTTCAAGTAATTGTTTTTTTTCAGGCCACTCGGAATTAGTACTGTAACTCATATAAAGTTTGGTTGACTATTGAGAATTGTGGTAAATGTTGCACTTGCTGTTATCTTCCCAGGGGTTGGAAAGACAGACCTGCCGATGTGAATGACATTGGCTTGCATGTTGAAATAAGATACATAATAAAACTCAAATCTGTTAGCTGAGATGTGACTCTTCTGGTCCCTTTTCTGCTTTCCAGGCTATGGAGCAGAAGTTGAAGGAGGCTGAGGAGATGCACGTACTGCTGCAACTGGAGTGTGAGAAATACAAATCTGTGCTGGCAGAGACGGTAAGAACGCTGCCCCGTCCCCGTGCCCTGTGATGTTGTGAGCTGCCTTTCTTCTCCTGTAAGCTTTCAAACCTGGCTCTCTTCTTAGGAGGGGATTTTACAAAGGCTACAGAGGAGTGTGGAAGAGGAAGAAAGCAAATGGAAGATAAAAGTTGAAGAATCACAGAAGGAACTTAAACAGGTATTTCTAAAGATCTGCTTCTTGTGGCAGCCAGGCAGTTTCTGCTTGAAGTCACAGCACCCAAACACCCTCTGCGAAGGCACGTGTAGAACAGACCAGGCTGCCTGGCTTGATGTGTGTGTGACCAGTGGATGAAAAAGGTGAAGCCTGCAACTGGTATAATAGGAACGATCCCTCCTTACAATAACAGTGGTTTTGGTGCTCTGATACTTAGCTTCCTTCTAAGAGGGACTTCTTTTTTGAGGAATGTCTTTCCATTTTAAAAAACCCCTTAACAGTGGAGAAATTGTTGATACCTTTAGATTTGTGTGGCTCTTCCTGTTGCCATCTTCAGAGATGTAAGAACAAATGAACAGCAGGGGAAAAAGGTCTTTGACCATTATGATGATCCTGTGTGTCAGTCCTTTGCAGGTGATGCAGGAGGCAGCCAAATAGCACGTAGTAATAATGCAGATGGGATAGGAAGCCAGAGTTTCAGGAATGTATATGTATCCCATTAATGTACCCAGGAATATATATATTTTTTTCTGATCCTGGCAACTCAGATTGTACTTCTGTTAAGCCCCTCTCTTTTGCAAACTGTTTGTCAACAGATACAGTGTCTTTGTGCTAAAATTTAAGGATCATATAATTAATGACTTTTTGGAAGCTGTTAAAATACCACTTAATCCATTATGGTCAACTAATTACACTAGAAATTGCCTGCAAAGCTTTCCTTTTTAGGAAGGCTCTGTTGCTAGCAAAAGTGGTAAGAACAAAAAAGCCTTTTACGTTTTTTTTTCCTCCTAATCTGGAGTTAAAGTAGGTCAAACTGCGCTTTTTTTTTTTTAAAGAAATTATTCCTGAAGTACTGCTGCTTAATCAATGTGAGTGCCAGAGGATGAGTCAGGAGCAAACAGACAGTTTACAGAGGGGCTTATAAAAGGCTGTCATATCTTAAACTATAGATATGCTACCATCTGCTGCACTTCCCCAGCCTATAATAAGGCTAAATATGCTGGGTTTGGCTACATCTCATACAGGGGTGGAGACAGCCTTCCTTGTCTAGGAAAGATACGTCCCTTAACCATGGCTAATGAACAACTGGCTTTGTCCATATATTCCAAATCTTTCTGGTGTCTAGGCTCTAAATATATCAAAGAATACGCTGGGAGGAGGTAGGAAAGGTGTCCTAATGGAGACTCAGTATACTGAATTCTTGAAATGAGCATCATCTTATTCAGTCACTGGGATTTCATCCTTAATATTTTTAAAGTGTAGAATTTAGTTTTAGGTTGGAAGGGATGTTTAAAGGTCATTTAGAAGCAAGCTGATGTGCATATGAAGAATTTGTGCTGGACCAACCCAACTGAATGGTGTCTTTTTTTTTTTTCTTCAAACCTGCAGATGCGCTCTTCAGTCGTTTCTTCGGAGCACGAGGTAGCGAGATTAAAGGAGGAAATCAAAGAAGTTGAAACTGTACGTGCAGGTGTTTGGGGTTTTTTTTTTGTCTTTGAAGCTTTTTGTTACTTAGATGTGATTTAGGCTTGTGCTGTAAGTCTGAACCTCCTAGGACTTCTCCGCTGCAAGTAGCGCAGCCCAGGCTGTGGTTTCAACTGGATCTTCTGGACAGTGTTTTTAAGGAGCAGAGAAGCTGGGTACTGGAAATTGTCCCATTTTCTACTTCTGTGCTCACCCACTGGGGCTCTCTCCTTGTTAGATTGAGCAGTTTACTGCTTGGTGACAATCTTGGGCTTGATTCTTTTTATTTTTTTGAAGTGTAACAGTTTAAATCTGTGCTGTGCAATCACTGGATATGAAATGCTCTCTAAATGTCATGGAATATTTGATAGAAATGTATAGCTAATTATAAGTCAAGAAAATGATACTGCAAGAAAGCATTGAAAGCATCTGTTTTAACTCTGTTTTTCTGTTTCTAGCTTAAAAAAGAAAGAGAACATTTGGAAAGTGAACTAGAAAAGGCAGAAATAGAACGATCTACTTATGTTTCAGAAGTCAGAGAGGTAAACATAATTGACCAAACTGTTCTTTTTCTTGTGGTTATCAGTTGGCTGGCAAACTAATCTAATGCTTTAGCCCTTGTGGCTGAGGAGTTTATATGCTTGTGACCTTAGGGTAGAGCAACACACTAATAATTGAGCAGAAGAAAAGTGGGCATCCTAAGGAGACAAATCCTAAAACTCTAAACTTCATTTCAGCTCAAAGATCTGTTGACTGAATTGCAGAAAAAGCTTGATGATTCATATTCTGAAGCAGTAAGACAGAATGAAGAGTTAAATTTGGTAAGAAGCTTGTTCTCTGCTGGGCACAAACTAGGCTCCCAGCATACTTATGAAGCGGAGACTTATTTCAAATCCTGTCTGTTCTGCTAACCTCTTCAGCTTGATATTTTTGTCCATTGCAATCATTTATGTAGTCCGACTTTTACAATTTGTCTCTTTCTCTGCTCCTAACAATAGCATGTCTGGTTCTTAAGACTTTTTTCCAAAGTCTGTAAGACACTTATTCCTGGAATTTCTTGAGAATCAGTGTGTTAAGTGTCGACAAACGCAACAGCAAATATAGCGTCCTTGGGGCGACAGAGGTTGTGCTCTCATCAATTTAACTTGAGGATTATTCTCTGGTTGACTTTTTTTGCAAAGCTTTTAAGGATGCAACTGTGGTATCTGTGCTTTTGACTGTGCAGAGCCTTTTCCATCCTCCTCTGCATGTGCAGAAATTGGCCAAAACCAATGTTAGACTAATTTACGAGTATCCAGCCGTTCATCAGCTGGCATCCTGATGTGGCTGAATAGCTGCGCTGGCTTGCTGCATGCACTGTGTTTGCTGTGTTTGGCTAGAAATGCTCTCCAGCCAATAATGCTCCTATACCAGATTTTCTCAAGCAGCAGCTGGATTGACTGAGGCCAGACCTGTAGACCTGGAGGTGCATGATTTTTCAGTTTGAGCCCTCTCACTTCTTTCAGTGATGTGTTTAAGGCTGCAGGAGCGGTCAGGTGTTCGCTTTAGAGCCAGGATGGAGGAAGGTTGTCTCTGTCACCATGCCTTTGTTGGGTTTTAGAGTAGTTGATGGGACAACGTGTCCCTGCAGGCTGAGCTGCTGATCTCACCAGGGTACTGCCACTACTGTCACTGGGTTGATTTTAGAAAAGTCACCACTATAACAATCTGCTTAAGTTAACAGTATGCTTGGCAAGTTTAGTACGGCATTGATTAGCATCCTGCCTCAGCAACCAAAGCCTCTCAGTTTGAAAGCAAGGGAAATGGGAATTGAATGCATATCCTAGAGTTAATCAGTAAACGCCAGCCTCTTGAATATGAGGCAACAATCTATTATGTCTGTAACAACAAAAGCTTAAAAAGCTGAGCTCCCTGCAAGGACAGCTTGCCTCTGCAATCTCATGATGCTGTGCACCGTGGTAGGAATGTGAGGAGGTGGTAAACAGCTACCTTTATGCAAATGCCTCAGGAATGCTATCCAGTGGCCAGCAGTCTTGTTTTGCAGTAGGCAGGAGGCTGAGGAGTAGAAATGATGGGATTTCAAAATACAGTTCCTGATAATTTCTAAGATGAACAAGGAGAGAAGCTGAAACTACAGAGGAGCTCAACAGTGCTGCTTCAAAAACGTTGAAAACCAGCATCCACCAGTCCAGGTGCTCCAAAGGTGGGAAACCATCCGAGGCTGAGACAAATATAACGCATAGGCTTGAAATCAGTGAGGATTCAGGGTTCTGAGTAGCCTTATTGTTCACTTCTCTAATCCCCTGCTGCTTGCTCAGAAGATTGACAGCAGGAATAGTGAACACTAGCACAGTGCACTTCAGAGACACAAATCCAACAAAGTCGGCACTCGAGCATCTTGTTAATGCTTCTATTTGATGCTTGAGCCTTAAGTGCTGTGGCTGGTTGAAGAGCAATCAAAATATTCTTGGGGGGGGGGGGGGGGGGGGGGGGAAGAATATATTCTTTGAACGCTTGCAGTTTGAGGCCCACGGGGAAAAAGAATTCCCCCTTTTTTCCCTAAATACATCTTCTTT
>JANIJG010018844.1:0-49639 GCA_024611175.1 Megaceryle torquata
CGTGGGTGGTGGGGGTGGCGTGTGGTTTGTGGGTGGGGGGGGGGGTGGTGGGGGGGGGGGTGTGGAGGGGGGGGGGGGGGGGGGGGGGTGGCGGGGGGGGGGGGGGGGGGGGAAGCTTGTCTGTCACTTTTGCCAGGCAACTTTGGATGTACAGGGATGGGGTGATGGTTTTTCCCTGGGTAACTGCAGTCATTCACATATTTTCAATTTGTTGAGCTCTCATGTGATTTGTGCAGTGTCACAGCTGAGAAATGGTTCCGAGTGGCTGTAGCAGGACTGACTGATCCAGTTAACTTTACTTTGCTCTTGCGTGACTGGCTGCTGCGTCTCTGGGCGTTGGCAGCGTACATCAACAGAACGCAGAGTACGTGAGACTGCAATCCTAGGGGCTCAGAGCTTCACTGGCAGTTCTTAAAAATTGACCACTGATTTATCTGTCTGCTCTTCATGTGCCTTCAAAGGAAGGATGCTCTTGGAATGTGATTATAATGATGAATGCTGAAAAAAGAAGAAATAAAAAATATCACCATTTCTAATAAAGCTTGGAACTGGTTTAAAAAAGGTGTGTTGCAGAGCCCTGCGCTGGTTTCCAGCCTACACTAGGACACGTTTGTTCCTTGTTTACAAATGGAACATCTCTCGAGTCAGGCTAACCAGGTAAAATGTCACCCGCTGTAGACAGCTAACAGACATAATAAAGAGCTCAAATTAATAAGCGATTTAATATTCTCAAAGGAAAATGCAGGAGAGAATGGTAATGAAAACATTGAAGATGAAAGGACTACCAGACAGTTGTTGTGTTCGAGTCTGCTGGAGGTGGACTGGTTCTGATGGGTTTGGATGGTCCTCACTGCTGTCTTTCACAGCTCATGTATCTCTTGCACACACAAAAAGGGTATGAGCACACCCTTCCTGTGTTCCAGGAAAGCTGGCTCCTGGAAAGAAGCTGCCACTGCTAGAACAGTTCTTCTGGTCTGCAGCCTGCTTCGAAGTTACCACTACAAAAGCCCGTGGGTAGGAGCAGGATGTATGAATGGTGTCAGTCTTTTTTCCCTTGGAAATGGTGTAGTGTGTCTGTAGTAAACTCTGCACTTTGTGAAACATCATGCCTGTTGCTGTCGCACAGATGGAATATATGACACATCCTCATTAGTTCTGGTTATGTGGTGAGGAAAAAAATGTGTACTTCCCTCTTACAGTATTTGAGTGAAAAATGTGATCTGTTCAAAAAAACTTGGACTCTGATTTAGTGGTTTTATCTAAAAATGCATAAGCTGGTATAAAATCATGCCTTTCAGTTTTGGTTTACTTTCTCTCTGAAGAGTTGCAGATAGCTTATTGCAAATAGAAAAAAAACACGACTTATTTGGCAGCAAAACAAGTTAGAGCAGCACATGCGCTTTCTGAATTCAGTGATAAGATCAAAGTCCCACCGGTACTTTATTTATCACAAAAGGGTCAGCTACATGGAACTCCTGTAAACCTCCTGATCACCTTCCTTGTAATAGCAGATTGGTTTGTAATTCTCAGCAGACTGGTTCTATTTTAACACTACCAATAGACCTATATTTCTAGATCACAAAGCTAATTTTTCAGATTAATCTCTTTTACACAGCTACTAAAATGCCAGCACCTATGAGTTACAACAGCAGTGACAGCAAAAATTATTACTTCCTAAATGTTTATGAAGAAATATGATATTAAAAAATTAAATTGAACCATGAAGCTGACTTTACCCTTTATCTTTTAGCAAAGTAATCAAGGTAATATTTTGTGGATCTATGGTAAGTTTATCTGTTGTTTCCCCTTTTTTCATAGGTTTTGAAATGCCAAAAAGCCCTCTCTTCTCACACATTTATAGTCATGATCTGCAAAGTCTGTGTGTGTATTTAATATGTTCTTACAAGTCAGTTTACTATTTGCAAGGATATTTTGTTTCTTACTGATGTTTACCATATAGCACTACTAATTATATGCAGCCCCTTGAAAGGATTGTCATAAGATGGCTCAAAGACCATACACTGCACTTGTTTCCAGGGACTTTGTTAAAAAGTGATGTTTATGATCCCATGGTATTGTCTTCAGAGCACAGCCTTTTGTCCCCATATGACTGAAGCGTAGAGAAGCAAGAGTAGCTGCTTCTCTGTGTGGCACTGTTCATGTTGTTGAATTTCACCTGCTGCTTCAAGCAACACTCTGGTGAGGAGTAACTTAGTTTCTGTTGTGGTTTTGTGTTTGTGTTTTTTTTTTTTTTCCTGGCATTTGACTTGCATTGCTGTGTGATGTATAGAATTATGGTGTGCTTTGGAATACCCTCATGGTAACAGTTTCTACAGAAATTAGTCAGATTCATCATTTTATGCGAAATTGCTTTTCCCAGAATGATTATTTGTCATTGAATTAGCTCACGTTATATACCTTCTTTCTGGGGTCTGTTGACATGAAGTTTGCATAAATCTACTCTAAAAGTAAAGTCTAAGTCGGCTTGAATAAAATACCACTGGATTGTTTTGATGTCTTCTGCATTTTATCCCATTTTTAGCTGCAAGGCTTTGTATCAGAAGGCAAAGATCTGAAGGGATGATGCATCACATGCATCATCAGCTAGGCCTTTGTTTGCTTTTTTTTTTTTTCCTCCTTTCTGTAAAACCTGCATTAAATTATGAAAATCTTGTTGACTTGTGTATTACTTGCTATAACCTTAGGAAGCAAATTTGTGTGATGGCAGGTGTTTGTATGTAGGAGATTCTAATTTTAACTGGCTCTAAATGAGGAGAGCTTGTCCCAGATTTTCTTGAAAGTGCTTTGGGGAATAAGTGAATGTTTGAATTGAAGACTTTTGGTATAAATTTAACATGAAATAATTAATAGTGGGGCTTAAATTGTGAGATAGGTATGACTCTTTGGTAGAATATATATATATTTCTGTTTGTAATGTTGTCTTGGCTAATTAAACTGGAGTAGTGTCCTACTAATACACTGAAGTTTTAGGGCTGGCTGTTAAAACTGCATGAAGTAAGTTTATAATTTTGATTACTAAAATAGTACTTTCTTCTCAAATGAAAAGGCGTTGTGAAGCACTCCAGAAATTGGTGTAGTTTTGTGCAATAATGCTAATGAGAAAAGGAACAAAACCAAACTTCTATTTTTCTAACTCAGAACCTTTAAGGCAAAGTTCAGTTTTTGTAGCGTTTTGTTTCTGGTGCTTTGTACTGAGCCTGTGGTTACAGGGCATTTTTCATACACAACAGTACAGGACTTGGCCAGCTTTCAGTCTCCTTTCTCTCTTCTCAAATGTTTCAGTGGAAAGCCTTTCTTTCACCAGAGCTCATGATGGGGTTTGGTGTGTTTGGTCTTATGTTGGAGTTTGAAGACGCTTTATGAAGCTTCTTTATCTCTCCATACATTTGTTGCTAGCCTGTTGTTGATTTGCTGAAGCCAGATGTACAGTGAAATAATAGGCAGCATATGCAGTGGTTGAATTTGTCTCTTTGGATATATTACTCCAGGAGAGGCTGGAGTTTGTAGTTATTGCTCTCATACTGCTCATTGAGTAACATATCCCAGATGATTTTGAAATAACTGAATTAAGGTTAAATTAAGCATAGTTTTGTAACTGCATTCTCTCCGCTCTCAGAAAACAAGCTGAACAGTTATTTACAAACTGTTACTCTGCTGTATATTGATGTTTCCCAGTAATCATGTGTTCTAAAGTGTCCCATATTGCTTATTAATAATATAGAAAGAAATAAAGGTTGGATAATTTGTGGCTTTGGTTTTTGTGTTTTTGGGGGGTTTTTTGCTCCCCCCCTCCCTTGGCATTTTCTTGAATAATGTAAATAACCTTAAAATAAAACCTGGTACTCCTTTTCTTGTGACTTCAAAAGCCAGTCAAATCAGTAACTCCAAAAAAATACAAGCAACCTACAAAATAAGAGCAGGAAGAGGGAAGTATCTTTCTTGTGCTGGTGGATGATGCAGGCTGACATTGTTCCTTCTTGAGCAAGGACTGGTGCTGGAAATCTGAGGTCGGCTTGGAGCAATTTGATTAAATGCACAGTATCAACTTAGGACATCATTTCCCTAATTAGCAGTGAGACATGTCCAGATTTATTTTTGCTTCCTTTAATGAAGACTTGTTGATAAAAATACAAGAATCATGATGGTATAAAGTTTGATAAGGCTTAGTATTTGCTACCTAGAGCAAAAAATAAAGGGAGGTAAAGCAACTGGAATAAGGTGGCATGAAAGGTGAAGTTTTATACCAGCCATTCAAACTCTTTTAAATTCTGTTGAGTTTCTGTCAGCAAGCTCTTGAAACTCCTGTGTTGTAACAGTTTCTCTTGCAATAAAATGTTACACCCAAACAAAATACAACAAAAAAGAGTCTTAAATAGCTTGTCTGGTTTAAAAAGTCTGGGTCTTGATGACGGTAAACTTCCTGAAGCTACTTTAGTGAAGTTCCAGCACATATGGGTGTCTTCAATAAACATTTTTAGCCCATTTCTCATTGGTCAATGAAAGAGCAGAAAGTATTTTCTTTATTTGCAGAATCAAGCTATTAAATAAGACATGGAGTTTGACTTGCAGAGGTATTCAGGAGTCACTGAGAAAGAGGAAAGTGAATCTCCTGATATGTAGTGCACTGCATTGTTTGCAAGGCCATCCTGTCATCCTAGAGGTATTATTTTGTCCTGTGCTGAAGTTAATGTACAACATTGGTAGCAAACACTGCAGAAAAAAACCCCACACTATATAGAAAGAATTCACATGTAAAGAATTTTTTTTTTTTTTCAATATGTTTCAGGAGGAAAGAGTGTAATTTCCCAATACGATTTGGCTTGAACAGCAAGACTGTGTTCCTTTTCATTACTTCATGTGGTCTTGACTGCTTTTTGTTTCACAGTGGTCTGGACTCCATTGAAGTTAACTCTGTTTCAATGTTTTTTATAAAAGCTGGTATATTGCTGGCTATGGATGGGCTTCATATCAAGGATCTGAGCCCCAAAACACTGTAAAATAAAATGATATAAACTTTTAGCTTGCAGAAAATACTCCAGGAAGATCTGACCTTGGTATCTGATGTAAAATCTTATAGCATGAGATGGCTGCGAATATTATAGTTGGATCTTTAGAAGAATGAAGATGGCCTTTGCATACATGTTTAATATTCAGGAAGCAAATTAATTGCAGATTATGCCTTAAAAGATCCATTGTCATGGTGAACAGAGTGCAGTAATAGACTATACACAAAATACATGAGAACTATATTTTGGCTCAGCCGTGAGCTTTAAGTAGTGAACTGTTTGCAGAACTTTGCACAGTGTTTTGCTGTTACCGTTCCTGTTAGTTCAGCTGCTCTAGTGTGTAAGTTAACAAAAAGAGGCCACTTGGGTTTTCCGTTCCAAGATTTAACAATTAACTCGCATGATTGTGGCTCAGAATTCCAGATTGGAACGATCACGACTACAAACGAAAAACGTTACGTGATCCAGTGATGGATTTTTTTTTTATATTTCTATTATGTTTTCCTTGACATTATTGCAAGTTTTCAGTTTTTAAAAATAGAATTGTATTATTTGATATCTTATAATTACCTTTTAAAATATTAATATATTTCTTTCTTACCAGCTATAACGTCTTGTAATGGAAGATGGAAGACAAAGGGGCTCGTGTTGCTGACTACTTTGTTGTCGCCGGATTAACAGATATTTCAAAACCACTAGAGGAAGAAATCCACTTCAATGATGCTTGCCATAAAATTGCGAAACCAAAAGAACCTATTACAGATGTAACAGTACTTAACAAGTCTCTGGGGGAGGAAGTTCCTCAGGGATATAAATGCATAGATGTTACTCCCTCAGGACTGTCTGCAGATCTCAATAATGGCAGTCTTGTAGGACCGCAAATATATCTTTGTTATCGCCGAGGAAGGGATAAACCCCCACTTACTGATTTGGGGTGAGTGGCTTTATTCTGCTCCAGTAGGTGATTTTTTGGCAGTTTTGTTTGACTAATGAGCAAATAAGGCAGGTTTATCAAAATACTGTATGTTTTAAATAGAAGGCAAAACTCTAAACAGGAAAATATTTGTTGACTCGAGTGTGCTTGAAGCCTGTATGGTAGGAAAAATGCATGCTGAGCAGGTTTTAATGACAGCTGTAATCTTTTGCATTTTGGAGTTTTCAAAGCTGTTTATAACTTCCAATGTATATATTTGGATTGAGATAAGATGCTTAACCTGTTTAATACAGATGGAAAAGTGGTGAGTTGTATGACGTTCTTGGGATCAGGCAGTGAATCTTTAACAGAATTGAAAGCAATGCTACTCTGCAATAAACAAAACAGTTAAAAGCCTTTATGTGTGAGGAAAACTAGTATAGTTTCGTCAGAGTTTTTCTGTTAGAATGCAACTTGATATAATGTGACCTGAACTTGACAGTAAAAATGTTTTGATCAGAGATGAGGCGAGAGCTGCTGTTAAATCAGTGCTATTCAGTTGTCATTCTTAGTACAGTATTAGCATTCCAAGTGTTTAAAACACGTCCAAATTACGCGCCTTCTGACTTTTGTTCATCCCATTTCAACTAGGGTTTTATACGATGGGAAAGAAAGAGTAAAGCAAGGCTGTGAAATAATTCAAACTACTCCATACGGTCGGCCTGCCAACATCAGCGGCAGCGCCTCATCGCAAAGAGTCTACATCACTTACCGGAGAGCGTCCGAAAACATGACACAAAACACGTTGGCTGTTACGGATATATGTATAATCATACCAAGTAAAGGAGAAACTCCTCCACATACCTTCTGCAAGGTTGACAAGAATCTTAATAATAGTATGGTAAGTTTCAAAATCTGGATTTTTGAACGCTTGATATCCAATGATGTAATGTTTGTGGAGTGTTTGTTACAGTTCTTGGAGTACCTGGGGAAAAAAATTTTGATAAGTGTTCTCTAAAGATAAATCCAATCTTGAAAGAGTTGGAGGATTACAGTCCCGTGTGCCCTTAAGTGGTGCTGGTCTCTTCTGTGGCTTTCCATGTTCTTTATTTTCATGTCCAGAGATTGAGAACTTGAGAAATACTTAAAAACATTAACAGTGCCAGAAAGGAAATTGTTGTTTAGACTCTGCAAAAACTATGACATTACACTGCAGTGTTTCACAGACTGAAATCTCAGATGGAATAAGGAATTAGTCTTAAAGATTAGCATGATTAAAATAAAGATGCGGGCATAAAAGAAAATTATCAAGTCTTAAAGTAACGCACAAAGGTAGTTAATAACAGAACCGTTGCATTTTGCATCTGTATATACATAAATGCGTGCATGTATGGATGGATGTCTGTCTGTCTGTGTATCTGTCGATCTGCGCTTTTAAGCCAGAAGTTCAACAAAATGTAAACAAGGAGGCGGATGTCTTCCTCCACTCACTTCTGCTACATCCTTTTGTTACATTTCACCACGTAATCCAGTAATTTCTTTTGTTTTGCAGTGGGGCTCAGCGGTATATTTATGTTATAAAAAGTCTGTGGCAAAAACCAACACCATATCATATAAAGCTGGTATGTAACTACTGTTTAGCTTTTTTTTTTTATCTTCAATCCAGGATGTGCAGTGTAATATAATACATTGTTTATTGAAGAATTATTTTGACAGCATCTGAGACAAAAAGGAGTCTTTCCCTAAAGAATTCTTCTAAACTAACATCCTAAAATAAGCCATTTTGTTTTAAAATATGCTTTTAGTTGGAAGCTCACTTGTGTTTTGATAGATTTCTACAAACCTGTGTGTCTACCACCTCTGTTTTTGTTGCTGATAACTGTCTCCTAAGGATGTGTGCATATATATGCAGAAGAAAATACAGCAAAAATAATTTGATGCATTTTCATGATCACTTTCTTGAAGAAATGTTTTGAAGATTACTGCAGACTTCCACACTGCCCTGAACATCAGTGGCATAGAGCTTTTCAAGTATTTTTGGACTGTGTATCATCTCTATTTTGTTGTTTTATTTATAAGACAGAATTAGATTTGCTATGGCTCTGATGAAATGTTTTGGGTGGGTTTTTTTGTTTGTTTTTTTTTTAAACCATGATTTTGAGTGGAATTCATGAGTGCGATTCAGACTTAAGCTTTAATTTGCTTTCTCTGTAAACAACATTAGTTTAGGACTCACTAAAAGGTGGACAATAAATTTGTAAATAAATAAAAGGTTTTAAAACCTCCACATCTGGTAGCAGCTTGCAGAGAATTTTGCTTCCTGGCAGGGGGAGGGAGCCCACTGCTCTTCTTGATTACCAGTTTTTATTGCTTATTAATATTTCACTGTATATTAGAAAAGAATTTGTAGTGATTGTGTTCTCTAATGCAGAGAAATCCTAAATCCCTTCACTCAATATTCATTCTCAGTTTGGAGTCCCATGGGTGGGCAATAAGAAAGGATGGAGGGCTACAGCTGCATGATGTAATCGAAAACCTCTGTCAAAAGAATGTTAAGAGCCTCTGCTTCAGAACTCTGTGTTTTACAGCTATGTTTAAAATTAAGTCTAAATGCATTAGTCTGATAGCACATTAGCTGAATCCTCAGCTGAAGTGGCTCAGCATAATTAATTGGTTTGATTCTATTGATGTTTAAAAAAATTATTTAATGTCTAACATTATCAAATTTTTCAGAAAAAAAAAGGTTGTGGGGTTTTTTTTGTTGGCAAGAATTAATCTCTGTCATAATTGCAAACATCAGTCTTACATCTCAATTATTCATGTTACCATTTTTTTAGCTCCAGGTAAAAATCTTTCCTCTTATTAGTTATGACCGTGAATAACAACTGAGAAGCACACAACCTGCAAACAGAAAACCAGAAATAGTTACCAGAATAATAAGCTGGAGATGTTTTAGTGAGGTGATTTGTCCTTAGCTCCTGGCAGCAGGCTGCCCCTTTCCAAGTCATTCGCCACGCCTGAGTGTCTGCAACTTTCCTTCACTGATCTTCTGAAGTTAACGTATGCTTGTATATCATTTTTCTGGGCATTTCTTTTATGGAATGAGCTATAGCAAATATTTTTCTGCTATTCCTTTCATAACTGCCTCTTCACAAATTGCCCTTATAGGTTTAATATGTAGATATCCTGAAGAAGATTATGAATCATTCCCATTACCAGAATCTGTGCCTCTCTTTTGTCTACCTATGGGTGCAACGATTGAATGTTGGCCATCGAACAGTAAATACCCTCTCCCGGTTTTTTCTACATTTGTACTAACTGGAGCCTCTGCAGAAAAGGTATTTTTGAAAGCTTAAAAACCATACATCATTGCTAACAATTGAAGTTAAAAATTTGGTTATCTGCTCAGTATGATGATGCATATTTTCATAGGCAAACTTTAATCTATTACTTTGGGCTTAATTCAGAGGCTACTTTACAGAGTGACTTGCATTTATTTCACTGCTGTATTGTTGCTTATATAAAGCTGTACTCCTTTGCTTTCCAGTCATATTAGGCTTTGAAACTAGAGAGCTATAAAAATTCTGACTGCATATACATGCAAGTATACTATTTTTATTGCAAGCAGGGAAACAACCTTGCATGTATATACTTGTTCTAAGAAGTAAATTGGATGTCAGAGGACTACTGCTTTGAGTTGCTTACAAAGGACTCCAAAACCAGCTTTAAAAGGCAATTGAAGGAGCAGTTGACTGTTGTACTCTGTATAATCATTACTTTTTTTCTCTCACTCAAACAGTTTCATAACTTAGTCTTTCTCATATGCCATTAAGCGTTTTAAATAAATAATAGACAGCCTGGATTTTTACAGCCATAAGAATATTCTGGACTAGATTGCTTCAAAAGATGATGCGTTAATAGAACTTTTCAAACAGTAACTTAGCCTTGATTTTCCTTGTATGTTGGGGGTTTGAAGATTGAAGCAGATTTCTTGACTTTAAATCAACTATGTTGTTTGCAGGTATATGGTGCTGCCATTCAGTTTTATGAACTGTATCCTGAAGAGAATCTCACAGAGAAACAAAAGTCTCAACTGGGATTAGCAGCTGCTGTTGAGGGCAAGTCAGACACGTGCAGAACAGTTCAAACGAATAAATGCATTTGTCTGCTTTCTCACTGGCCTTTCTTTGATGCTTTCAAGAAGTTTCTTACTTTCCTCTATCGTTAC
This sequence comes from Megaceryle torquata, assembly GCA_024611175.1. NCBI lineage: Eukaryota > Metazoa > Chordata > Aves > Coraciiformes > Cerylidae > Megaceryle > Megaceryle torquata. The sequence goes on from JANIJG010018844.1 coordinate 10,169, forward strand.
TCCATTTCTGGTCCACATGTCCTGCCCATTGAGAAGTAAGTAACTTCAAAAATTGGTCACACTGATTTCAATTGATGAGAACTCGTTTTGTGCTTCTAAGTTTCCTGTAACATCCTTTTTCCTGTAGTCATCAAACATTAAATAAAATGGTTACACTATAGTAGGCACTTTTCTCCATCGATTAAATGTACTTTTACTGATTTCCTGAAAAAGCCTAGATTTTTATTTGTGATTTAAGTGCCTGCAAAGGTATCTCTGAAAGCCTTTTTTAATTAGCTATGCTCCCTTTAGCGTAGTGATTAGGAGGAGCAAGATTGTAAATCCTTCCTTAATGTTGCATACATTAAGTTAGGAGAACAAAATAATTAGTTTTGCATTTTTTCAAATGCCTGGTTGTTGAGTAATGAGAGATAATAAAGCAGTTTGAATTTTTTGCATGAGTAATCCTCCTCTAGTTGTGATAAATAAATTTGATTTCCTCTTTACATAAAGGACTTCACATTTTAAGATGCAGAGGCAATCCTTCCATCCAAGAAGTGGTTGGTAGCTGTAATTGATATGTAATACCACTTAACTTTTCCAGGCTAACGTAACTTTTTAATGCATTAGACTTCAAATGTAGTATTTGCTTTTTTGCTTTATTACACATCAGTCTTTTCTCCGATTAAACTTCAATATTAACTTTTCTGAGGCTGACTTTGTGGATTAAGCATTTTTTGGTGATAGTTTATCTACTCCATTCCATTTGTATTTACTATACTTGTTTTAAAGTTCTGACAGTATAAACTTCCAATAAGGGAAAGATAGTAATTTTTTTAAGCTGACAACTATTTTTGATTTTTGAGTTTCAGGAATGAATGAAATTAGAAGTAAGCATAATAAATGCTTTATTTATTTTTTATTTTTATCTATTTATTTGCTTATTCTGATCTTTCTGATTTGTAAACTAACTCATCAGTTTACTGTGGGTAATTTAAATATAGCTACGCCGTCTTCTGTGAAGTTAATATAGGATCTAGCCTAGTTTCTTCAGCTATTTTAAGCATGATGAAGGTTTTCTGTGCCATACGTGTGTATTTGAACAGTTTCAGTCAGCCCTGCTTCTGCAAGCAACAGGCCTTTGATCCTTGATGTACACTCCCTATTTTTGCCACCTCCTTCATTCACTGCTAAGAAAGCCCAAACCCCAAATCCATGGTCAGCGTCGTTCCTTTCCAGGTCTCATTGCCATGTGGCTACAGGGGCACTGCTGCTGACATGAAGTCAGTTGAGGAGTGATGAAGAGGAGGCACAAGACTGACAGTTATGTGATTATAGAAGTGAAGCAAAAAGTTAAGCCTAGCACGAAAGTGCACAATGAAAAACCCAGTAAAAATGTGGTTTTTCACAAAATCTAATGGCGTATTACGCAGCTGTGTGTTGAAATGTATGCATGCAATGTATAGCTTTGAATCAGAAACATGGGTCTTTTATATGAATCAGTGCTTATGTGTGGGTTTGTCTGAATTTCTTCAAAATTTGGTTGGTTGTCTGTGTTACAGTAAAGGTAAGAGTAGCAGAAATCGCAGTAAGTGATATGCTGTAGCATGCAGTTTGATGGATTGCCTGTTTTTTCCCGAGTTTCTACTGTAGTTCCTTTTAATGTGAAAGTGTGTATTATGTAGAACTCATATGCTTTTAGACCTTTTCTATATTTACTCCTAAAACTGAGAACAGAAATTAAAAAAAATAAAAATAAAAATCTGTATTTGTAGTGTACGGAAAAACTTTAACACTTTTTTTTCATCAGCAATCTTACGTAAGATTTTTTATTTGGGAGTGAAGAAAACAAGATGTGAAGAAAACACATGAACTTAATGACTCTCCTTGATACTGAAATGTGGGTTTTTTTGCAAATAACCAGTGCTAGTCTCAGAGGTGTAGTGCTACTTCAAGCCAGTCTCAGAAGCATGATTATAAAATGGTATTGCATTAGTCAAACATCAATATTTTTACTTCACAAATATATTTTATTAAAAAAAAGTCTTCTAATATTTCAGTCTTGCAAACCAACCTTGTAGTGGGAAAGATCATCTGGCCTGCTGTTTCAGTTGTCACTAGTAGAAAAATAGGTTTTGAAGGTCAGAATATCCCTGTAGGGTTTGAGTGCTGGCTTTTTTTTGCCTCTCTGTTTTCTGAGTAAGTGTATATCATTTTTATATAACAGTTTCTCTTACTGACAATAATTTTGTCTTGAGGTAAAGCACTTAATTTATAATTTCTACTAAAGCAGGTTTTTTTCTTTTCCTCTAGACACATTTCCCATTTCATGCATAAAGTTCCTTTTCCATCCCCTCAGAGGCCAAGAATCCTAGTTCAGGTAAGTGGAAATTTCTTCAATTTCTTCTCAATAGCTATGAAGGCAAAACAGTTGTTGAGCAGGTTAGTTAATTGCAAATGTAATTTTTATGGTTTGGTTGGTTGGTTTTGGTTTTGGGGTTTTTTTGGTTCAGGACTTTTTTCCTAAATTAATACACTTAATTTTTACAGGTTTCTCAGTACTACTGTGTTTCCAGTTGAGTTAAAGACTTTAATGAGCTATTACAAGAGAGTGTTTAGTGAGCTTAAAACATAACTTTTTTTTTCGGAGTGTATGGAAATTAATGAAAAACTGCTTAAAGTTGGCATCTGGTTTGACTTTCTTAATAGCTTTTGAACTGTTTTCTTCTTGCTACTGTATGAAGGTTAAGTGTAAAAATAATAAATAAAATTAAAACCAGATGCAAAGTGTGCATTCCTGATTACCCAGTTTCCTAAAGGGCTTCGTGCTGTCCTCTACGTAATGCAGAGCTCTTCCTGAGAACTGTAAGAGCCACGTGCATTCAACAGAGGCACACTTGATCAGCTGTGACCCTTAGTCTGTCCTACCTGCAAGACAGAGCATATTTTACTGTGTGTCAGTGAAATGGTTTAATTGGCAGAATTAGGTTACCTGGTATTTGAAATTTCACCCATGTCACCACATTGGTAGGAGAGAGGAAGTCCTGATCTGAAAGACTTCTTAAGTGAAGTGCTATTAAATCTTTCTTTCTTTCCTCCTGTGAGACAAAACAAGTAGAGACATGTTAAAATTTTATTGCTGAGAAAAGACAGCTCTGTTCTGGTTGTAGTTATTCTACCAAGCCTGTGGTTTTTGAACAAATTGGTACAAAATGATGTTACTGTCTGTTACTACTTGGATGAAACAAACTACAGAGAACCCTGTACAGTTTTCAATCTTAACATAGCAGCCCATTTGCTAGTGAAGAATTTCAGAGTAAATATAATCTTGGGTTATGTCTTTTTAGAATATTGAATATTAAAGGTCCTCCTTAGTGTATGTGAATATTCTAAAGAAGTGACATTTATTACTGCTACTGAGAAGGAGTTGAGAACAGTTGTACTGAAACTGTACCTGACACTTCTGTTAGGATTTTAAAGTTCAAGTCAAAACCCAATATTTTTACATTTGGGAGGGGTTTTTTTTTTTTATATTCATATTCAATAAAATATTTGTGCTAAGGAACACTAGCTACACTTTTACAGAGAACTGTGAGTTTAGAGGAAAAACATTTAAAAATTTTTTTAGTCTGAATTTGTAGGGAACTCTATGGAAGTATACATGGGTAGATATCCTGGAACAGAGTCGAAGGACCTTGATGTAAATGATGTGAAATTATGTCTGTTATAACTTATTTTCAAAATGCTGTATGCGTCAAGTTAGTACAACTTTAATAGCTGATAGTACTGATGAAGAACACACTGCTTTTAAAGGAGGTAGTGGTAGTTGAGGTCTATGAATAAGTACATCCTTCCAGCTGCTTTCCGGGACTTCTGAGTTGCGTTTGATACAATCACCTGTGATTTTATTTAGTTCAGTATCTGAGATGTTTTCTCACGTGTATTCTTGAAAATTACAAGCTTTTATGACTTAATTTCATTGAAGAAATAGTAATTCTTTTTCTCTGAAGCTTGTTAATTTAAAACATGGTAGTCTTCTGCTAAATAATCAGTAAAGCAAATCCTTCTGAATATGTGTTGCTGCAGAATGTCTCAAGTGCCTCCATATGCTTTCTGTAAAATGAGACCTGATATATTTTAGTAACTGCATGTATGCCACTCTGGATGTATAACCCATTCTTAGATCCTCCTTGGCATCTGTCACAAGTGAGAGAGAACATGACATATGTCTGCCTTTTATTGGGAAGACATTCTGAACATTCCCAATTGCCAGTTTCTAGCCACCATTGTCAATAGGTTATTTCTGCTCTGAACTCTGCCAGGCTCTGTCCTCCGTATCCTACATCCCCTTATGACACAGATGCTCCTCTTCTAGTGATGTATTCACAACCTGCAGACTTCAAGTAATGAAGAATGGGGACAGTAAGTGCCCCTTCTCCCTACGGGAGATGTGCACTTTGAATAGGTGCTTGATTTTGTTTATCTGCTTTTGCTGAAACTCTAAAGTCATAGGATGTTAGGCTGATGCCTCCTTTCAGCCAGTAGTTTATGGAGCTTATCTCAGGCTGAAAAAATGAGGTCTCTGAATTCTTTCACTGAGCAAGCTAACGGTGATGGTTGTCACAAGGTGACTTACTTGAAGACAGATCTAGCATGTAGAGTGTTGTGGCCATCCTCACCTGTCACTGAAGCTAAATGTGGCATCAGCCTCCAAAAGCTCTGCTGCATGAAACGGCGAGGAAGCCGTACTGCTTATAGTCTGGTTAATGTCAAATATTCTGTGTGTCTGTCCAGGCATGCTGTTAAGTGACTTAGTCATACAGATGCTGAAGCACTGATTCCTCTGATCTGACTTCTACAGTCTGGTCGGCTGCAGTGGGGTCTAAGTGAAACATGCTCAAAAATGAAACGTTCTTACCAGTTGTCTGAACTTACAGCTTAGTTGTCCATGTGACTGTGTCTTCCTGAATTCTTACTGCTGCTTGTATTTGTGCTTTTATACAGTAGACAGAAAATGCACGACCACTTAGCAGGGAGGATTAATTGGTATCTTGTTACTGTGGATTTGCTATGGCTGAAAATGTCAGATGAGCTTTGATAACTTGGTTGTGTATCTGTATTCTTGTACTCATGTGAAACCTCCTATTCGTGCTGAGTATATGAATGATTTCTCTTCATCTATATCACTGTAAGAACGAAATGTGAATTAATAAGACCTTTGTCTTGGATCTTCAACTAATGCAAATTTTAAAGATACTATCAAAGCTGAGCTCAGCTGTTTCTACCAGCTAGGACCCTAATTCTCATGGCTTCTAAAGAAAATATTACTTTACATTGCAGTCTAATATTTCTCCTCTTCATGCATTTTATTGATCTCTTCCCCCCCCCAATCCAGAAAGCATCCACCCTCTGGCCCCTGAGAGCACTGCAAGAACTATGGGTCCTCACTTAAAATACACAAGTCTATATTTTTTAGCAGTTAATATATGTAATTTTTTGTAGCATTAGCTAGTGTAAATTCCTCTTGATGACTATATAACGTACTTGGTTTTGACTAAGGAAGAACAAGCTTTGCCTGGGTTATACTAGAAGATACTGTTGGCAGGGCACTGCACACCACTTCTTACAGTGCTATACAGCTGAGATCTATAAGGTTCAGCTTAGTTTAGATTTTGGTTTCAGGTGTTCTTTGTTATAGTTGTCTAATTTTTAAGTAGTATTTCCAAAGTTCAGAATAAAAAGAATATTTTATAATCTTTTTCCAGCTATCTCCTCATGATAACCTGATTCTTAGCCAGCCTGTGTCATCACCCCTTCCACTGAGGCAAGTAGAAGCATCTTCTGTTTAACTGGGAAATGTTTTCTGACAACATTGTGGAAAATATTTAGTACCTTGAGTTGTAATTGTGCAAATAAACTTACCTTGTCTGGTGCCTTTTGTAGCTGAAGTTGATTTATGTGATTAGACCTGTGCTCTGACAAGGATACATAATTCATGAACAGTATCTGTGTTTTTTCAAATAACCTGAGCGGTTTTTGAGGCAGAATATAGATGGTTAGATCCCCTCGTGAAGAGTTGGCACCTGGGCTCCCAAGATAATGCAGCTTTTGTATTAGAAGGTAATTGAAGGAGTTCTGTGACTGTTTTAACTTTTGTGTCTCTGTGCAGGAGAATGATTAAAGAACTGTATGTTGTGTCCCTGTAAATTACTTCTCAAAAAGAAAAATCCTCATGAGCCTGTCCTAAAAATAGTCTAGACTGATTGAAGAGTCTCAAGGAGTCGTGGTTACTACTGGGAAGTAACCATTTGTCACTGAACAGTGAAGGGTACCAAGCAGTCTGCTTTGCAGTCTTCTTTAAAAGATGAGGAGATGGAAGTTGATAAAATCCTGCTCTAATGCCTTGTTTTCTAATATGTTATTGAACATTTCTTTCTTTTTTTTTTCTTTTTTTTTTTTATGGTCCTTTGTAACTCACCAGTGTGTTTATATTCTCTTAACAGTGGAGGCAAGTTTTCTACACTACTTCAGAATTTAGGACCTGAAAATGCAGTAACTCTACTTGTATTTGCTGTGACAGAACATAAAATTCTCATCCACTCATTGCGACCTTCTGTCCTCACTAGTGTGACAGAGGCACTAGTCTCTGTAAGTAACATTCTTTTAATCATAACACCTATAAGTGGAAAAAAGAATGTTTTATACATAAAATCTCAAATGAGTAGTAGTGCTATTAGGCTAAAAGGTTAGATAAAAATAAGAGTAAAAATGCAGATTATTAGAGAGAAATAAAACAAGTTGCTAATGATATCCCATGAAGACAGAAGAGAAAGAGTAACTGTTGTTGGTTCTTTGTGTGTAAATATTGTAAACGAGCATGTTGTTGTTTCATCACAATGCACTGAAGGTGAGTTCCTGGTTTTCCCAAATAGCAACATCTCTTCTCTTACAGAAGAATTTTAAATGCATGTTGTTTTTCTGCCTGTCTTCACCGAGCATTGTTTTGCTGCCTTTACTAGATAGTCTATTATACTGAAGAGCTTTTTTTCTTAAAAGTTAAACACCTTGAACTTTAGAGAAATAAGTGCATTTTTTTTGCTGAAAATCTACATGCTGATTATTGCCTGCTATGTTAAATAATTTTGAATTGGCAGTCAGTGAAGTGCGATTTTGTTTGTTTGTTTGTTTGCATAGACTATATTATTATGGAAATTTTACCTATATTTTTGTCTCTGCTTATTTTCAAAGATGATATTTCCCTTCCACTGGCCTTGCCCATATATTCCTCTCTGTCCCTTGGCACTGGCAGATGTGTTAAGTGCACCATGCCCATTCATAGTGGGAATTGATTCAAGATACTTTGACCTCTATGACCCTCCACCAGACGTTAGCTGCGTTGACCTCGATACCAATACAATTTCTCAGTAAGTATTTATTAACAATTTCTTTTCTACGTTAATTTTTTTTTCTTCCTGTCTTCAAAGGCAAAAAACAGCTTTTTGGAAATGGTTGGGGGGATCTTTGTTTTAAACCTCTGAAGTTTCTCTAATATCACTGAAATGAGCAGGCTAGAAAGGGTATCTCCTGTTCAGCACTTTGGAGTGGAGGTACAATCCTCATGGAACATTATTGCCTTTTGTTCTGTTACATTAAAACCTTATTGCACACGTTGGCACATTTCCTGGATTAACCATATTGTGTCTTACTTTGTTGTCCCTGGAGAACAGTCATTTTCCTTTCTCGTGATCAGCTTTCTTAGTGTTGAAGAAAGTCTAGTGTCTTCACATGGGCATCTGCTTGAAAATTACAACAATTAAATCCTACTCCATATCCATATCAAGTAGAGGAACTTCATGTGGAATATTAGAGATGTGAGCTTTCATGGGTGAGAAAATCTTAATTAAGACTTGGAATCACATCATCATTAGCAAAATAAATAACAGTATTATTATACTTCTCCTTCAGAACTGTGTAGAATAGTACATTTTTCTGTAATACCAATTATCTAATATCAAAAATACTAGTAAGGGACAGCAGTACACTGTTAAAACCATCAGAAACAGTCCATATTGTTATGATATGAAAAAATTATTTCCTTGTGATTATGCGATTCAAAAAAAATAGAAGAGGGTAAGGCTTATAATTCAACACGCAAAAATAATTAAACTTATATTTCAAAATGAAACTTTTATTTCAGTATAAAGTTTAATATACTCAGTATATACTTTATACAACTTCTCAAGAGTCCTTTGGTCAGTGTTCTTTTGTATCATCCTCCTGTTGGTAGCAGGCTTTCAGCATTACAATGCCTAACTGAAAACTCTTTTCCTTCCTAATTTTTTATTTGTGGGTTTATTTTCCCTTCGGTAGCAGTGTGTGGATTTAGAGACAGTTGCGTATATTATTTGTAAAGAGCAGTTTTTACTGAGGATTTTGTGCCAATACCAAGTTTGTATAGCAGTTCTGCTCTGAAGTTTCTAGGAACTCATTCAAACCTAGGCTGTGATCACTTCAGTTTTTTTGGCTGTTAATTTTTGGTGAAGAGGAATGTGTTTGTGCATTTCTTCTGGTATTTGTCTAAATAACTGATATATTAATGGAAAGTCATTTATTTCCAGTTGTTTCTATCTTCATTCTACTTTTAGCTGATTTTCTGATTGTTTTCTTAAACAGATTAATTCCATGCCATTGTGTGGAAAAAAGCATCAAACAAATGCTTACAATTTTTGCAGCATTGTGACCAACAGGGTCTGGAGGCTTGTTGGTGCCCTCTGTTGACATCTTTGTCAATTTTTTTTTTCATCTTGATATAGTAAAGTCCAAATCTATATGCACTACACACAAAGCAGCTCTCATAGCTGATTGATTTCAGGTTACTACGAGCAGTCTAGTCATTATCTGCATCCTAGCTGAAGTAATTACAGCTCAGAACATAGCGTGTGTGGTGGTTGCTGGTGCAGTGGCAGGTGCTTAATAGTATTAATCCATCTTTCATGAATTCTAAGTGGATTGATTTGAGTGATAAAGAGTAATCATCATCCTGAAATATGGGGCATCGTTTGGACGGGTGCGATCACATCTCCATATACTAATTCAGCTTTGACTTTGGTTGGTTTTGAATCCTTCTCAGTCCTGTTGTAATGGAGTAAATTGTATATGTTCTCCCACTCTCTGGTGGGATAGAAAAGTCCTCTGAAACACTCCTATGTCCCACCATTTCCAGTGTCTACTCATACTTGGTTTGGTTTTGTTTTTCAGAACTGGAGACAAGAAAGCTATTGCATGGAAGATCTTACCAAAGAAACCTTGTAAAAATCTGATGAACACTTTAAATAATTTATATCAACAACTGGCAGAATGTGAGTGGGAAACTACACAGTAAGATTTACACTGAATATAGTGTACCATGCTAACAGATAAATATAGCTATTTAAATATATTCTTAAGTCACCTTTACACTAAATATGTTTTCATGCAGGATGGGAAAAATCTGTGGTTTAAGTCCAGAGATTAGAACCTGTGTAGGTGCTTTTGGGGTGGAGAAGACTTCCACATGTATATCTAGTGGTGCCTACTAGATACCCCTTTGTATTGATGCTATCCTCATACCAAAAAAAAAGCAGAGCTTTTCTGAGAAGGGAAAAGTAAATCAAAGAGTAGGCCAGGACCTAATAAAGACCTTTCATTTGTCTTCAAAGCCTGCTCAAGTCTGCTGATGCCTTGCCATTTGAGATGACTGGCACATAAGCTGATAGTACGTTACCTAAAATTTTAAGATGGAAATAATGATGGCTTTGAAATGTTGATACAAGTATCTACTTTAAGAATGGGGATTTTGTTACATCCTGACAAAATATGCCTGTATCAGTGTTTTGCATTGATGCTGTCTTTTGATGGTTCCCCTTTACATCCATCCGTGAGGTGTTTTTCTGTATATATAGGTACTTAATAAGTGTAGTCTGCTTTTTGGGAACACTGCAACGCAAAGCACTGTAATACACCCATCCCATCCGTGTGTTTGTCCTTAAAATATGCTTTCATAAGCAGCCTCTGTATAAATTTTCACTTGTTTTTATAAACAGCTTGCTTTGAGTTTTTTATAAGCTCTGTCCATACTGGTTCTCTCTGTTGCTGTAGTAACTAATGTGCTGGAAAGGTAAATGTGTCTTGCTTTTGGCATTAGCCAGAGATGCAGGAATTGTATATGGTCAAGCTGAGTCCATTGTCATGTGTCATGATTGAATTTAATTGCATATATTATAATCTGTGCCAAACTTACTGGAGATCAGGAATCAGTGCATCTAGTAGGATAAGAATTTATTTATTTTTCATACTAAAATTGGGAAACAAAATTGAAATGTTTTACTGTTGTTTTTGTTCACAGTGCAACAGAGACCAAGAGAAGATGCATTAATGGAATTAGCAATGAATGACTACGATTTTAATTCTGGGAAGAAATTGCATCTGTTAGATTTGGAGATCCAGGAGGCATTCCTGTGTTTCATGGCCTCAATACTAAAAGGTTACAGGTCTTATCTCAGGCCAATAACAGAGGCACCCTCCGAAACAGCCACAGATGCAAGTTCTCTTTTTGAACTTCAAGGTGAAGAGTCATAAACTGGTTTTATGTATATTAATTCGTCACTTTAGATTCATTTAAAGAATAAAAACATTTTCAATATTAGCATTGGGAATGATGGTAGAAATGGAAGGGCAGAAAAACGCGCAGAGCAGCAGCAGAGATTACAGAAAGGTTATTCCTCGCTAGTAGAATGTAGCCTGAATTTTGGTGAGGGATTTTTTGTTCTGGGCATTCTTACATGCTTCTGATTTTGCTTTATAGGTTTCCTCAAAAGTCGAGATCGTTCCCATCAGAAGTTCTACACACTGATGACCAAAACTCAAATGTTTATTCGCTTCATTGAAGAGTGTTCTTTTGTCAGCGATAAGGACGCAAGCCTTGCATTTTTTGATGACTGTGTAGATAAAGTAAGCACTCCTCTGGATGCATATAGGTTTTTAACTTCTGCTGTTGCTTATATTATCTGATAGAGCACAAACAGAATGTATTTGAAGTGCAAGTTTATTGCTATTTTTTTCTTCTACTTTCTTTTTTCTAGTCACTGGAGCTTTCCATTTTCCTTTTTTTTTCTGTTTGGTTGGTTGGTTGGTTGTTTTTTTGTATGGGTTTTTTTGGTTGGGTTTTTGTTTGGTTGGTTTTTTGCTTGTTTTTTGAGTGGTTTGCTTGTTTTGTTTTTGTTTTGGCTTTGTTTCATTTTCTGCTTCAAATTCTTGAAAGTGGAGCTATAATATTGCGAGAACAAATCAGAAGTGCTAATTTTCACATGTATGTAAGCTTCTGAAATACCAGCCCATAGTAAGAAGTGTCACATCTGGCTATAAAGTAGCAACTTTGAGCTTCTTCATCAGAAAATTATATTCTTTAAATAAAACTACAAGTATTTCTATAGATTGTTTAGTACTTCATGCAGCTTCTTAGGAATGGGGTTGATGAGCAGCGTGCTAAAATATATATGGCAGTTTCACTGTTGTTTTTTTTTTTTAATCATTATAATTAGAAGATTCCTTGGCTTTTTTTTTTTCAAGCAGTTATGTGACAAGGAGTGTGAAAGTGCAACGTGATCACAATTGGTGTTTTTCTTCAAAATTAAGCTTAGAACTTCTGCTGGACTGGAGCTCACACAATGTTGGACTTTTCATTTCCAAGTGGTTTTCTTTTTAGTTTTCCATGGAAGTATCATTCATATTTTTAAAACTCCTAAGATATTTATAAGAAAAGTCCATGTTAGTATAGTGTTGAGCACTGCAAAGAACTAATTTTCTATAAAGTACAGGTGTATTAGCTTTTGAATATTCATTGTCTTTCCAAAGAGGGTCTACAAAAGTGTTTTGAGGCTGCTTGAAATTTTTTTCACGTGCGTTTTTGTTTTCAGAAGAACTGAAACCAACAATGTTATCTCCCTTTTTGCTTCTACTGTAAGATGAAAGAAATCTTTATGAGAAATTCCCCACCTACCTGTCATCTTACTGGCTACCTGTAACACTTTATTCTGGGACGCTGATGTTTAAGTAATGCACAGTTGTCTAGGATTTCCTGTAAAGTAGGTCACCTGCTGTTTGTTCCTCAGGAATTAATATAGAAGACTATGAAAACTGCTCTTTACACTACCTATTTATGGCTATTTCTGCTAAGAAAATATAGAAATAGTTGTTTTGAAAACAAATCTGAAAGCAGTTAAGTTTGAGAGAAATATTAAAGCATGGTCTAATGGTATTTAATGCGTTTCATAGCTTTTGCTAGTCTCAATGTTTTATTAATAGTCATTCTCAAAAGTGTGCTTCACAGTTCTGCAGCATGAGTTGCAGGTATCTGTGGGTTGTAAATTGATTTAATTACAAACATTTCTGTAATGCTCGCTCAGTTATCCTATAGTTCAGTGAAAAAGCCTTCAACATGTAGCACTCGCTTTGCCTCATGCCAGTTAGTGTTTAAACATGGGAGGTTTCATAGACAGGAATGTACACAGTCCAGTGACTGAACACTACTGAGCAGTGAGATTCCATTGTGTTGCAAGTTAGTTCTCTGACTAATGTTAACTAGGATTTTTATTCAGAGCACAATGCCAATGTAAGCGTCAAATTCTACGTGTTATATTTCATTTTATAGAATGATTTATGAGGGCACTGAGGTTGATGCCCTGGCTAAAGTTATCTTGCCTGGGAATTCAAACAGTTATTCCAAAAACATAATACTTAGGTTTGTAATGCCACCGTGAGACTGCATCTAATCTGTGGAGCTGTTGGAGCTTTCACCTTTTTGAAAAGGTTAAGTAGCCACTCTTACAGCTGAAACAGAGACTTATCTCTTCTAATGGTGGTTATTTTGCTAGTTGATGTCGTGGGCAGCTTCTTCCCACTCTAAAGAAATGCTCGTGACAGTGCCATGAGAATCAGCTTTACAGGAAACACTTGTATTTGTCCAACTTCTATTTCTGTCAGTGAGGATTTAATTTAGTTTTATTAAGGGGACAACTACTTCTATGTCAGTGATAATTGTGGGGAAAACGAGGCACTGGAATTACGATGCATTTAAGATTTGTTGTGGCTTTACAATTGCTTGTGAAACTAGATTTTCACTGACACGAGAGGAGTGGGGTACCCATGTGGGATGTCTTTGAACAGTATTTGTCTCATCTCTTCTTCCCTGCTTGATTTCTCTTATTTCTCGTCTTATGCTTAACAGTAACATAAAAAGTCAAAATACTGATGTATAAGGCCTGTTATATGAACCAGAACCAAGATGCTCTACTTTGACTAGATACCAGGTTTGAATGATTCTGATAAAGTGAAGATTTATTCGTACATTAATGGCTTTCACTAGGTGGAGAACCAGTACCTGAAAGGGTGTACGTGAAAGAGTGATGTCACATGTTGAAGGATGATACAACATTTTCTTATGGGGACTTGCAAGCCACTGGGTTGAGACAAATTTTATGTACTGTGAAATTAGTTATCTATAGAATGTAATCTAAGCCCTGCCTCGAATAATTTATAAGGATGGTTTAAGATGAAGAGTTATCTCTTCTACGTGTTATTTTATCCTAGACAGCAGCAGCAGAGATTGTAATTCATTCTCTGTTTTGCCTACTGAAAGATATGATGTAATTGTCTCACAAGTTTTCATTTTTTTCAGGAATTCAAAAAGTATCTCAATTCAATACATATTTAAGCTACTGGCTTTATAGAATTTCACTGGTGAAACTTGTAACTGTGGAGTTCTTACATCCTTAGAAGTACTTAAGTTGCCAAGTGAGGTTTTGTTTCTTTCTACGTTTCAGGAGGCATATGTTCTTGCTACTTGGCTGGTTCAATTTGCTAATACTTTCCATCTGTCTCAGGCAGTAAAATGTGTAATTAAGAAGATTTCTTTATATGCTTATCAAATTTTAAATATTCAAGAATCCTGCTGAAACTACTTCATATACTTCCACCTTGCTGGAGAGGGAGACCTGTGGAGTATGCTTATTTTTTTACATTAATTCTCTGTTGCTAAACTTAAGGCACGAAGAACATGCACCCGTGGCTTCCACAGGTTGCTTATTCATTTCTTTGAAATACCTTACCACTTGGCTGTAATTTGGTTGCTATTTAAACCATTTAAATAACGACTATAAATGTAAACTGTGGCAGTATTTGAGCTGAACACTGGGGCTATCAATACGTGAATAAAGAGCATGTTCTATACACTAGGAATTAAATAGTGTCTGATAGTGCCAACTCTGAGACACAGACACGTCTCATCCCGCAAGCAGAAGCAGCTCTTCAGAGGTAATGGAGACACAATTGGTGACAGAAGAGCAGAGACAAAGTGATACAAATACCAGTACAAATATCAAGTAAAGGCTCTCGGGTGGAATGTTAAAGAGGTTATGTGCTCTGTTCCTAGTGGTTTCTGGAAAGCAACCAGTAGCAATAGGAAGCTTGTCATATTGTTAAAGGCTTGCCTGTTCTTTTTCTCAAAGGGGAACAGTTCACTGTCTCACAAAACCTTGTTTGGGATGGCCGAGTGTTGCTTTGATTCTCTATTTTTATCTCAAACTTCTTTCAGTAGAATTTGTTGGACAGTTTTCTTCTACTTGATCCTGCAGTTTGGTGCTTTGAAATTTGCCTGGAGTCCTGGGGTACGTCACTGCTGCTGTCTTTAAAGCAGGAGCATTAATTTGGGAAGTACAAATTTCTCTTCTTTTCACCAGCCAGGCTAGCAAAGCAAAGATTCATGGTCACATTGGCAGTTACAAAGCTGAAAAGAAACCAAAACAAGTGCAACTGTAACTTATGCTTAGTGGTGCTATTATTACAAGTTGCCTTTTTTATCCATGAAATGAATTTCTTATCTATGAGGGGAGAGGGACACACAAGATGTGCTGGTTTTTAACACATACAACTGTTGAGTTATATGAAAGGGGAGGAAAAACAAAACAGGAAGCTGTTTCAGATTATTGCTTGGGTTGGGTTGTTTTGTTTATTTTTGCTGGTTTTTGGGTTGGTTTGGGGTTTTTTGGTTTGGTTTTGTTTGGGGGGGGGTGTTTGGTTTTGAATTTTATATTTTGTGTGTGTGGTTTTTTTGGTTTTGTTTTAAGAAAAATAGTCACTTCTACCCCCCCTTTAATTTTAGTAAGGTGACACATTTTTCTTCCATCATCTCTTTGAATGCCTGTGTATTTCTACAATCTCTCCAAACTAGTGTGACCTTAATGAGTGTGTAAGTGACTGAAATTGCTAGATGGTGGTGTTGGTAGATTCTGTATACATCAGACAACTGAGTAACATTTGTTATTGTTTTCAGTGGTTCAAATAGAGGCAAAAAAAGTATTTTTATATGTAAAAATAAATTTCAAGTTACTGCTGCAGTTGGAAACAGAGTTCCAGAAATGATTGTATTTGGGAAGATTAACCTCTTTGTACAGCTATTTATAATATTTACTTAAAACAGTCAATTCAGAGTGTATCATAAAACACTGATTATTTTACTGCGGGTAAAGTTTACAAAAATAACGAGCAACACTTTTCTCATTACAACTTTGCAAGGCATCCTTACTTTTAAGATGCAGTCTTTCAATCCTGATACAGACTTGGCCCTGCTTGCCCATAGAGTTTTAATAGCATAAAATACAGTTCCACTAGTAACTACTTACTCTTTTAACATAACTTCTCCAGGTAGATATGGACAAAACTGGGGAAACACGACTTATAGAGCTGGATGAGTCGTACAAGAGTGAGCACACCGTTTTCATAACACCACCTGAGATCCCTCATCTGCCAAATGGTGAAGAGCATCCTCTACAATACAGGTAACCTGAGGGTGCAGTAGGGTGCCAGTCAAAAATCTCAACAGCTGTCCTTCTAGAGTTTAGTTTCTAGATTCTTGTGGTAGCCACAAAGTACAATTTTTTTTTTCCTATCCCTTCATGTCGCTCAAGTAAAAATGTGTATCTGAAATGGCCTAATGTGCCAGCTCTTTTCAAGTTTAATGATTTTGTGTGTGCACGTGCAGAAGCAACAATACTTAACAAAGCTGGTTGTATGTTTGCATTACATTGTGCTAGCTGCTGGCGCTTTTTAAGGTTAAAATTGAAATTAATGGACCCAGTTTGCTGGCCTGCTGCTGCTACTGATAACGATACAAGCTGCAGGTACTCCTTGGAAAGAGAGAATATGTTTCAAACAATCACTGAAAACTGGTGTTACTAATTCGGTAATGATTTTAAATGAGTTTGTCTATTGGTTTCTTCATTAATTCTGAGAAACATTTTAAAATCTAATTTAATCTTTTAGATAGTTTGATGTTGTTCATATTGATTTTTATAAACCTTTGTTACGTGATGCTCACTAGGGACTAAGCCATACAGATTTATTTTTTTTTATTAACTCAAATCAATACTAATGCATTTGACACATTAATTAAAGCAAATGCTATGAAAGCAAATGTATTTATCAATGTAAGTTGCTTACACTGAAATAGCAGGTTAAGACACTGTTTGTGCAGGCTTATAAAATCATGCAGATGGATTTAGTAAACCACTTTGTCACTGTGTCTTCAAAGGTTTACATTTGTGTTTTCTATTTCCTGCATAGCTTCTAGCAAGCATGTAATCGATTTCATCTGCTATTATGTGAAGTGTTGACTTTGGAACTGCCTTACAGGAGTCGTGACGTGTTTCTTTTACAGCTATAATGGATTTCCAGTATTAAAACTAGATTTGTTTGAGCGACCTGAAGGATTTCTCAAAGCACCAAATAACAAACTGTCTTCAAAAGCCAGTAGTCCCAACAGCCCATCGCCAATGTTCCGAAGAACTAAACAGGTACTTGCAGGTGTTCTTGTAGCGTGAGGCGCTTCAGAAAGCGACAGCTTGCTGCCTTCAGCTTGAGTTTGACCTTAAAGACTGACTGGCAGCAGCTGCAGCCTCACTCAGGGCTCTTCACCAGTACAGTGATTATATAGCCATGCTAATTGTTCCTTGGATATTTAGCTGTGCTTCTTGCCTACCCTGTATGGTACTGGGCCCCTCTATACAGACTGTCATTTCCTCTGCTGTCCCTATACCTGCCATGTTCTTCTCCATGAGCATAAATCGTTGGGCTTCCACATACACTTAGGGATTCCTTTTCACTGTCCAGGGCTTTATAAGGGGCTCTAACTTTCAAAAGTTTCTTACAAAAAACACAGACCAAAAGTAACAGACATAAATTTAAATAAATGTAAGTTTTTAAGAGGGGAATATTGCACAGCAACTGGTTTTGGTGCCACTCACTCTGCTTTCATTTTCTTTCCCACTTTGAGTATGTTGTTCATATGAAAGTTGCAGCTTCTTTAGGTGTAATGATGCATATTCAGTTTTTAACACGTATATTCGTGTAATATGTATGTAAATACACACAAGTAATCTTTATGATTCTTTACAGGAAATTAAATCTGCGCATAAAATCGCTAAGAAGTACTCATCCATACCACAGATGTGGTCCAGATGTTTGTTACGTCACTGCTACGGTCTTTGGTTTATCTGCCTTCCTGCCTATGTCAAAGTCTGCCATTCAAAAGTCAGGGCTCTGAGAACTGCGTACGATGTGCTACAAAAAATGCACACCAAAAAAATAGATCCACCTGATGAGGTAAAATGGGCCAACCCCAGAATTCCAGCAAGAGCCCACGGGTTTTGTTGAATGGAGAATGTGTTTGACTGTGGAAGCACAGCACTGACTTCTCTCTGTTTTCAGGTGTGCTACCGAGTACTCATGCAGCTGTGTGGACAGTACGGTCAGCCCGTGCTAGCAGTCCGAGTGCTTTTTGAGATGCAGAAAGCTGGTGTTGACCCTAATGCCATTACTTATGGCTACTACAACAAAGTAAGTATTTTTGAAAGAGAAAGGAGGGGAAAAAAAAAAAATAGGCATTTTTATCCAGGCCAATAGAAGCCAGCAAAATCAGGGAGTGGTTCAGATGTAATTCTGTCATTTCTAGTAACTGGAAGCAATACAAGACAGAGTAATTGTGTTGTCTTTGGTTTTGTAGCTTTAGAAGTTTGCTTTGTAACTGTCACGAGTGACTCAATTTGAAGTTTTAAGTTCATGATTTCACACCTGACTGTGTCCTTAAGATGACTTAATTTGGTTTTGATGTTTCCAAACTAGGCTGTTTTGGAAAGTACTTGGCCCTCAAGCAATCGAGGTGGCTATTTCCTCTGGATGAAAATACGAAACGTTGTTTTAGGAATAGCACAGTTTAAAAAAGCCTTGAAAAAGCTGCCAGCGAGCACCTCATACGCATCCATTCCTGGTACAGTATTCACATCCTTTTTTTTTTTTATGTTGTGACAAGAAAATGATGTCAAAAATTTTTTTCTTATCAATTTGATAAAAACTTGGGGGGGAAGGGTGGTAATTCTGTCCGTAACTTAACCCCAGCTTTTTATAAATACATGAATCAAAAATAGTCTGCTCTTTATTGTATCAGCTTTTCACTGAGACAAAAAAATGAATGTGAAATCGATGTGATAATTATCCCAGCTCATACAACAGCCGGTCTCATAGCCGGCAGAAACTTCTGTCCAGCCTTGGGTTTTTTCCCCCTCCTTTTGGGATGTAAATTGAGGCAGTTGGAACGAGTCTTTGAGTTCATAACACTGTTTGCAGGCTCTGTGTACCAACTGAAATGGTAAGATTGAGGTAGAATATAAGCACAAAACTTGAGGCTGTAAATTTTGCTTTTCATTCCTTGTCTTTCTAGTAAAGATGTTGTTCAAATGATTGTATTACCATGCTGGTAATTACCTCTAGTTTGTATTTTTTTTTGGGGTGCTACTTCCCACAGTATTTCTAACTTGCTATTAGTACAGTAAAATAGCACATTTTGAAGTACCGGCAGTATCGTTAGTTTAGTTGTAGTTGACCTTGGAAGACCTTTGCAATACACGTAGATAAATGTATGAAGATCATCTGAATCATCTTTCCAAGGTCCCTTCCAACCACAACTATGCACTGATTCCAATTATGTACAAATCTTTGCCCTGACAGACAGAAGGGCTATTGATGGCCTTATGACTAGAAAAAGCCTTATGGCTTTTTCTCCTAGCCCCAGGAGACTACAGGCATGCTTCTGCCTCTGTCCCTTCTGGGTGACCTCGAACAACTTCATTTCATTTCTGCCTGTTCCTCATGAAGCTGATCTTCTTGATAAACCACTTTTGTGAAACCCATCTGTGCAAAGCATTATAGAAGAGCTTAGCAATGTTAGTCATAACTCAGACCACGTAAACTAAGGAAGTGTAATTAATCCTTTATTAAGTAATTGTCATTTCTATAATTAATAGACAACATCTGATTTTTTTTTTTTTTTTGAGATTTCTCTGCACGAAAGCAAGCACATAGTTAGAATGCATTCTGACTCTTCAGGCAATCCCCAAAACTTTTCCATAAATTCCAGCCAGACAGTGGCTTGAACACTTGCAGGGGATGTTTTTGGGTGGTGGTTATTTTTATTGTAGTCTTAACTTTGCATACAAACTCATGGTTGTTGCTACATTGTTTTGATTTTTTTACTTTCTAGAGTAAAACCATGAGAATTACATGCATTAAGTCTGAGAACCATACGACGTTAAAATGAAACCATGTTTAGATGCCTCTTAAAGTTCTTGAAAAGATGTGGCAATTTGATCTAATAAACCAGGCAACAGAACCAAAAACAAGCAGTGCTTTAGGACAGTATTTAGAAAGAAATGTTCCAAATTACCCCTTTAATTTCATCCTGTAGAGCATCACTTCAATGTTTATACTGTAAAAGTAAGCCAATTATTTTTCTCACTTTTTTATGGTAAAACTTTCACTGTTAATTGGAACGTATTTGATAAGAGGCCTTTGAACAACTGGGACTATTCAATTTATTCTGCTTAACGACGTCACGCTATTAAATACTATTAATTGGTTTTGTTCTCTCATTGCCCTGTTACGATAGGGGGACTTTCAGACTTGGGCAATAACACATCATTCAAAGAAGAAGCCAAGCAAGGGAAAACTTGTCTTCAAGATATACAAGAACAAAAAGAAGACAAGAGAGAGAGCGACTCCAGTTCTCGTACGTATCTCATGAATCCAGATATCGAGCTCATTGTGGAGAAATTGGGATTTCAGCAAAAGCCAAGTGGGGCAGCTGATTCTTTTTACGGTGCATGTATTTGCTAATGCCAGTTTATGCCTATGCCTTCAGCTTTTTTCCTCTAAAAGTAATTTTCTTGATGTCTAATGGTTTAACTTGTAATATTACAGTTCTTTTTTCCCCTCCTGTTTCAAATAAGGGATAATGATTATGTAAAGACTTAATGATGATTACAGCTTAATGTTTTTGCCTTTTTAAAAAGGCCTTTATAGGCATTATCTGCAGGAAAGCCTTTTCTACCAGTCTGTTTTCTTTATAAATCCCATAAAATGAGAACAGCTGATTTTTTCAGGTCTGGGAGAGAAGTTTAAATTACTCAGCTCCCTGGAATTCTCAAAATTTAGGAGATGGTATCAGAAATGAGAAGGGCTTTGGATTTCCCGTGGACTTCTTTTCTTTTTCTTTTTTTTTTTTTCTTTTTGTCCCATTTTACATCTGCTGCCCTTGATTCCCTTAACTGCAGTTCAGCACCACAGACTTTGTGTAGTAAAAATGTGTTAAGTACTAAAGATTCCTCTATACGTTAATTGGAAACAGTCTTCATAATAAAGGTTCTCCTAATAATACCATTATTTAAATCTTCCAGTGTCCTTCCCCTACACTGAGGTAACGATCCCAATGTCAGGTGGAAGTGGTGTCAAAGTTTGAGGAAAATATGGAACTGAAAAGTTACTCGTTTCCACCACAATCTCCATTCTAGCATATTTTTTTTTTCTTTCTTCAGTTTGCTTGAAAATTTGTGTTATCCATGGTCATAAGAACTTACCTGTAAGATGGCAGACAGGTTATTTAGGCTTATGAAACTTGTGAGGACACAGTGTGAATTCTGCTGAAAGCTCGTATTCTTTTAGCCATAATTAAGACAAGTTTATAGCTCTCTGTAGTAATATTATCTAATATCTTTTTCACTTTTGAATACAACTTGAGAATGTGAAGTTGCTTGAATTCCTTTAGAGAAGTAACTGCCTGTGCTGGGTAGCCACCTGACAACAGAATTTGTTCGCTTCTCAGTGAGCACTTCACTTCTATATTCACTTCTAAGAGGTGAATATAAATACTGCAACACTTGCTTCATTTCTCTTGGTTAGTTGTGGTCATGGGTGTAACAAGAGCTTCTACAAAGACAGGCTCTTTGGTCCTGAGCATTTGGAAAGGCAGGAGAAAATACTCCTTTGCCTGTCCTTTGCAAGCGAACAGGGATTCTTGGTCTCCACAACCACCACAAATTTTGGTATGCCAGTACTTGTTGCTTGGACTTTGTGTATGGGAGCCATAGGACTTCCAGTTATAAAAGTAATGCCAGGAATTAAACATCCATAGTCCAGCTGTTCCAGCTTGAAAACCTCTGTCCGAGTAGACACATCCTGGGATATGTACAACGTGCTGTCACTTAATCCTGCATAAAACATCTACTAGGTAAAGGAAACCTGAGATTTACATCAAGTTGTTTGAATTGTACAGAACTGTCTGTCCTTTTCTATCAACAGTGTCTGAAGTGGAGAGCACAAAAGGGAGCGGTGACTGCCTACCTAAACTGAACTACCAGAACTCAAGTAATGCCAAAGCCGCTTCTAGCATAGTGCGGCTCAACGGTACAGTTGACAGTACTGTAGTAGAAGCCAGTACAGGTGAGCAGAAGAGAAAAAAGATGTTGATGCTTGTGCAGTTTTGTCTATATGGATTCCATTTCTAACAAGGGTTCTAAGTAGTGTGCCTGAGTTCTTTTGTCCACCAAACATTCAGGATTTATCAGTGCAGTGACTGATGAAATTGGTGGGAGTGAGTTGAGGTTAAATTCTGCATATGCTGTATCAGGGAGATGCATCTGAATATTCTGCACTTCCTGATTTTATTTTTTTTTTCTTGTTTGGTTTTTCTTTGTCTGGTGTATTTTGTTTTGTTTGGGGGTTTTTGCTATAGTTACATCTACTTAAAAAATCCCAGGTCTTGGTCTTTTTCATATAACCTCCAACAGCTAATAAATTCCTTCAGGATGGACAAGAGATTTCTATGTAGTACAATTAAAAGAAACTTTCAGGCATTTTCACAAGTCCTTATAATGTCAAATCTGGTGATTATAATACTGTCAGCTGTGCTTGAAATACTGTAATATCACATTTTAAAGTCTGTATTTTTATGCTTTGACAAAACAGTGGAGATTTCTCTGTCAATAGCTCCTTTTGTTAGCTTTATTTCTAATATATCAGGCTGGAAAATGATGTGGGTTTTTTTGTGGTGTGGGTTTTTTTTGTTGTTGTTGTTTTGGGGGGGGGGTTTGTTTTTTTGTTTGTTTGTTTTTGTTGTTGTTTTGGTTTGGTTTGGGGTTTTTTTGCTATTTCCCTGATACCTTTGCTGTCCCTACCTTTCAAATCTCCTAGTAATGGAGTATGTCTCCAGAAGAGGAGACTAAATACATCTGAGACTTCTCTTGATGGTGCCCCTCATGTTACTCTTGAGTTGTATCATTTGACTCCACATAAATGTTTTATTACCTGACCCTTCCTAAAAGTTACGGCCATGGTCAACTCAACTTTTCGACCTCTAGCACAATAAATAGTGAATTCCACCTCTCAGTGTTGTAAACTGTTTGAAAGATGAGACCTGTTTGCCATTCTTTTGTAAATTTGTTTAACCAAGCACCTTGTTTCATCTGATTTTTCAGAGGGTTCTGTGGGATTGCTGTTCACATCATCTTTTGAAGATGCCAGTGAAGCAGAAGTTATAAAAAGTAAATCCTTAAGAAGGAGACATAAAAGCGCAGTAGAACCTGACCTAAGGGAGATACCATGGGAAAGCAGGAACAGAAACCTGAGTGGAGATGGCTTAGTGGGACTCAGGATGAATCGAATAAATCAGGAAGCAAACCCTGGAGAAATTGTTGAAAAATTAGGAGCTGATGCCAAAATCCTGTCTAGTGCATTACAGAAAAGCATAAGGCCAAAAACTCTTAATATCAGAACTTCCTCTTTGGGATCAAAGAGAGAAAGCCTGGAGAAAGAATCGAGCGATGAAGATGCAGCTTTTGATTGCAGTTTTACAGATAAAACAGAGTCTCCTGTTATCTTTGATCTGGAAGACTTGGATGCAGAGCCTGAAACACCTACGGCAGTGAAATCCTCCAGTGAAAAATCTAGAAAGCTGCAAAGAAAGAGCAGCTTTCCAGTAAAGCCAGTTGAAAAGACAGATGTTGAAACCGGATTTGATCCGCTGTCTCTGCTGGTTGCTGAGACAGAACAGCAGAAAGAGGACGAGGAGGAGGAGGATGATAGAAGTGTTTCTACTCCATCTGCAAGACGAGATTTAGCTGAAGAAATAGTCATGTACATGAACAATATGAGCAGCCCTTTGTCCAGTCGTGCCCCAAGCATTGAATTGCAGAAACCCTATGATGACAGGAATGCTAATAAAAAGAGCCCAACAGTAATCCAGCCTTGTAGGAGGTCCAGCCTTCCCCCGAACTCCCCACGACCATCCGGTCTCACCAAATCCAAGAGTTATCATGTGAAAAATGAAGAAAGGCCAAGAGACAGGCTTTGGTCATCCCCAGCTTATTCCCCAAACAGTCCAGCGAAGGAACAGCCCCAGGATGCAACTAGTGCACTAACACTTGTGTCCTCACCGTCATTCAACTTGGATACGCTGTTAACACCGAAGTTTGATGTTCTAAAAAGCAGCATGTTTTCTGCTGGAAAAGGGGTTGCAGAGAAAGCTAGCAAGTGGTACTCAAAATTTACAATGTATGCTGCATCTTCAAAGGTAAATTTGTATCATTGAGGGTTCCCCCCCTTCCTCCCCAAAACCCAACTTCCCTAAATTATATTAAAAGCTTGGTAAACTTTTTAATTACTTAATGATGTGTGATGAATCTCCCATTTGAATGATAGGCATTGTGGTAGACTGTGTGCCTTAAGTTGTTTTAATTCTGTTTTAATTGCCAGGACCCTAATTTTACTGTCCTGAGTTGGTCAGTTTTGGTCTAACCTTGGTTCAGAGTCTAATGGGAAAGCATAAGTATACCATAGTGTGTTGACAGGGCAGAGAAGACTGCTCTGCCTTTCCTTATTTACCTAAAGAAAAAATACTTACGTAGATGATGATGTATTTAAGTCTTTACTGTTTATATATAAAAAGGGAAATCTGTATTGATTCCCAGAGTGATTTAAGGCTAACTTTGAATGGAGGTCATTTGCTTAGAATATTCTTCCTGCTACCAGCTCAAACCAAAATTTACTTTTTGTCCCCAGTCCTTAAGAATTAAAATAGACACAGTTGGCCTGTGGTGTATTGTCCTAATGAGCTTAAAACCAATCTGAGACTAATTAAAGTGTTTAACAAGTGCCTTGCCTAACCTACAGCCATTCCTATAACTTTTATAGCAATGGTGGGAAAAAGTGCTAGGATTAAAACATTTAAGTTTTCTTTTAGATATTTTTATTAGAGAATCTTTTCTAAAAGAATCCTCACATAGCTATTTAACCCTGAGTGAAACTTGCTTTGCTTCACATCAGTTCTCAATACAGAGCTGAGCTGAACTACCTTTTAGGGAGGGAAGTTCATGCCTTGAATTTACTGATACAAAGAAGGCTGCCTTATATTTCTCAGGAATATTTTTGCTGCCCATTTCTTTTCTCAGTGGAATTTTGTTTTCTTTCCTCAGGATCAAAATTCAGACCGAGCAAGTGTTTCATCTCTTGGAGCTCTGGACTCAGAATCTACTTCTCTAACTGATGAAGATGTCTGCAATGATTTTGAAAGTGCTTCTCCTCAGGAGAACACCACATCAGAAATTAAGGGAATTGGCCTCAGCAGGACAAGCCTAGAAAGCTCAGCTTCCCACGATGGCTCATCAAAACAATTTGACCAGTGTGGTAAGAGGCAGCTTTTGCATTGCATCCATCGCTCTGAACAGAAATATTCCCAGTTTAGAAGTTGTTCTGTGGGACATGGAAGAACTGGAGAGGAGGGGACACTAGAGGCTGCTGTCGTGGCCAGGGGACTGGGGCAACCTGAGGCTGAGGGGAGCTTGGCTCCCCTAGCGTGGTGACAAGAAGGGTCAGGGATATCTGCTGTCACTAGCAGAGCACCTCTTATCCTTCCCTGGTTTTTGTCCAGACAGAAAGTGCGGGTATGAATTACTCAATCTGTAAACTCAGTTTGTTTCCAAGCTACCAACTGTTGTAAAAGAAGAAAACTGAACATATGGAAATTCGATGTTGGTAGATTTTATTTTTGCCGTGGTGGTGCTGGGCAGATGGCAGCTTCACACTCCAGCTTCGCCTTCTTTTCTGTCTATCTGATTTGTTGCATCTTGATCGCATGCTTTATAACTGCAGTGTTGTTTGACCAGAAAAACAGTTTACTAAAAATGCATATTCTGTGTAACTAATACTTTGGGTTTCTTCTATTAATAGGTTCTCTTTCAAAGTTCCCTTTGCCTGACAAATCAGAGTTGGTATCTTCTTGCAGTACAAGTAGTACCAGTGTGTTTCAGAACTACGCTATGGAGGTACAGGATGATTTATTGATTTTAATTGATACACTAAGAGCATATGTCTTTAAATATAAATGTTATCTGAATCTCTGGTAAAGTTCGAAGATTAACGCACTGAAGAATAGATAAATATTTCTGTGACAGAGTAGGTTTCATTACAAATACTTCTCTAGAAATGTCTTTATTGCAGCCACATCTTCTGATTTGTAAAGCTGCAGTTCTCAAGAGTTTAAGGATTGGTTGACATTGAGCTCCAGCATCCGAATCCCTTGCACAGCTAAATTTGCTTGAAGTGAAAATAGCAAGACTTAAGTAGCACTACCCATTTAAAAATACTGAGTAGAAAACTAGCTATTTCTTGTTGCAGCTTCTAAAATGATCGTTTTGCTTTTCACTATTACACTGGTTTGGTGTGTTTCAGGCTCAGTCAAGTCACTTACCTTATCAGCTGTCTGTTAACACAGTTTAGATTTAATAGTTGTTCTGAAATAAGTTTAAATCCAAATGCTCCAATCTAAATGCTGGGAAGGGGTATGTGACTGAACTTATTTGCAAGTCGTGAGCAGTATTCATCTAAGGGCAAAGACTTGGGCTGCTTTGTAAAAGAGGAGTCGTTTTGAGAATGCGATACAGTGGAGTTCTCTTATCTGCTGTACGCAGGTCCTCATCTCAAGCTGTTCACGATGTCGAACTTGTGACTGTTTGGTTCACGATGAAGAAATCATGGCAGGGTGGACAGCGGATGATTCAAATCTTAATACCACATGTCCATTCTGTGGCAATTTATTTCTGCCTTTTCTAAGCATAGAAATCCGAGATCTTCGGCGACCTGGACGGTAATGACATCATTTGAATTTTCATCTGTTTTGAATGCTCCTGATTGTGAAGTGGGGTTTGTTTGTTTTTCAATAATATTAAGCTTTTGTTTTCCCTGCAGTTATTTTTTGAAGTCCAGCCCTTCTACAGAAAACATGCAGTTCCCATCACTGTTTTCAAATCAGAGCGGGAAGTCGTGTAACACTGCAGCTGCTGTTGGCCTCACGACATCTCTGATGTCTGTTCAAGAGGATATAAACTCAAACAGGTAAACCTGCATTTTCTACATAGAAGTTACTCAGGTTTTCTGCAGATATGCATGTATTCCTTATCAACAGAAATAAATAACATACTCTCTCTGAAGAGAAGTTGTTTTGAGAGAGAATCTCCTTGCTGTCTCTCCCTTATCTCTGAGCTAGCAACATCATGCTTTTCCAGCATGGTATTCACATTCCTGATACAAAATTTCACGTAGGCATCTGTAATTCTGCAAATTTTACAAACTGTTTTTAGGATGCTTGTGTTCATTATTAGTGCAGGGAGGAATAAAACTTGCACTGTAACATGAATGAGTAGGGTGGGTGAGTTGTCAGGTAGATTATTTTTCATTTATTTCTTTCTGTGTACATGTTTGAGCACTCAAAATAAAAGAAAAAGCTGAGATTCTTAACTTTTTTTTTCCCCCCCCTAGCAAGTCTAAGCAGCATGACAGTATTTGTGCCAGAAGTATCCAGATCCCCTCAGGAAGAAGACAAAATGCTTCTGGGTCGGAATGCACAAGTCACCCTGTAGCAAGGAGTATCAGTACTTTTGGTCCATTGGAAGAAGATGAGAAGGAAAAGCAGAAGATGAGCCATAT
The DNA here is from genome assembly GCA_024611175.1 of Megaceryle torquata. Classification (NCBI taxonomy): domain Eukaryota; kingdom Metazoa; phylum Chordata; class Aves; order Coraciiformes; family Cerylidae; genus Megaceryle; species Megaceryle torquata. The sequence continues at coordinate 37,547 of JANIJG010018844.1, forward strand.
CATTCCTACTGGTAGCCTGCCTGCTACTTTGCAAGGACCAACAGTGTGTAGTTTTTCTACATTAAATGTCTTTTTAAGTGTGCAAGAGATTAATGTGAAACAGCATGAATGAGAACAGAAATCATCATCCCAAAAGGATTTATTTAAACTGATACTATATATAACTTCTAGACGTTGGTGTGGCTCCTAGGGAACAAATGCAATGATAAGACTTTGTGAAGATAGTTACATTCCAACTAATGGCATTCTTTTATTTTCTTTGTTTTTTTGCCACAGGATTCCTTGGGCCTAGAATGGCGGTTACCTAGTCCTGATCCTATAACAGTTCCTTATCTCAGTCCTCTAGTGGTGTGGAAGGAACTTGAGACCTTACTTGAAAATGAAGGGGATCATGCAATTACAGTGGCAGACTTTGTAGATCATCATCCTATTGTGTTCTGGAATTTGGTGTGGTATTTCAGACGCTTGGACTTGCCCAGCAACTTACCAGGATTAATCCTTTCTTCTGAGCACTGCAATAAAAACTCCAAGGTATGGAATCAGATAGGAAATAGTAACATGAGAAATGCTTATTTTCCCATATAGAAATTTGTTAGATAATTTGGAAATGTGTCTTACAATATGCTGAGCCCAGTCCAGAATTGGTAAAGAATGTGTCAACTGAAGGAAAACGTGCCTAACTCTGGGACGTGGGCTCAGCAGTACTTGTGTGGAGTGTTCAGCTCTTACTAGTCGCACCGTAATTTGTGATCCTCAGTTACAAAGAAGATAAGTTTCTAGTTGATTACGTTGCTGTATGACTAGTTAACTTCCCCCTCCTTCTACTGCTTATGACTTTAGGACTATAGGGAGGTATGCAAAATACTCATTTGTTATGTCACTGATATCCCATTCAGATTTATCTTTGGGTTTACAGCAGCTTTGATATTCAAGCTTCTTACCTATAGCTGTGAAGATATATTTTTTAAGATACACTTTAAAAACAAAAGTCCTCTGTCATGAGTTAGTAATAAAATATCTTTATGTATGTATTTTCCTGTTCAGATTCCACGGAACTGTATGTCAGAGGACAGTAAATATGTTCTTATTCAGATGCTATGGGACAATATGAAGTTACATCAGGATCCAAGGCAGCCTCTGTATATTTTGTGGAATGCTCAGAGTAAGCTTCGTTTCCTGTGGTTCTTCAGTGTTTGTTTTTAAAGAACAGTTCTTATTTAGAACAACTGAAGAATGTGTTTTGGAAAAAAAAAAAAGATATCTTTGTGGATAGTTCACACAAGATACATGACTGATTTTTGATCCTACTACTTTTTGTCTTGCAGGTCAAAACCGCACTCTTTTGTTTGAGAGTGAGTGTTCAGTTCAGTGTTGCTATTCTAAGTTTGCGTGACTCGTTTTGGGAGGGAGGGTGGTTGTATGTTTAGCACTAAACTGCTTGAACAAGTTTAATTTTCCAGCATAATTGCTTCAGATCATTGACCAGTATCTCTAGTGGCTATTTCTTCATTGGGAAGGGAGGAGTAAGAGGGAATGTGTTTCAGTGATAACACTGAACTCACATTGACAGCTCATCCACTTAGCTTGGGTTTTTTTAATTTCAGAATTTGCTTACTAAGAATTTTGTTGCCAGTGTTGGATCATGTGCCTGAAAATCACTCGTGACCCATTACAGCTCTTGAGTTTTCTCTTTATGCACTTTTTTTGTTGCCTTATGTTGATATTATTTTGACTTGATATTTATTATTCTTTGTTCACTATGTATGTCAACACTTTCACAGCTTGTGTAGCCTTCCACCTTTTTTTAATAACTTGTTTCACTAAGAATATCTTTATCCTTACAGCATTTTTAATGTTTTTCAGCCCAGAAGTACCCAATGGTCCACTTACTGCAAAAAGATGATGACTCTTTTAACCAGGAGCTCTTGAGAAGTATGGTGAAAAGCATTAAGATGAATGATGTGTATGGACCAATGAGTCAAATATTGGAGAGGTTGAACAAATGGCCACATATTAAAAGACAGCGGTAAGAATACAAACCTGCTTAACTGGAGCAAAGTTGGGCAGTAATATGGCTATTGTAATATAAACTTTATCTTCCTTTGTATTTATCAAAGAAAAAAAAAGGCACTTTTTTCAGCACTGTTTGCAAGCTTATTGCTCAGTCTGGTAAAAAATTTTTTTTTTTGGTGATAACTTTCACAAAATAATTTAGAAAAAAATGGAGAAGATAATTTTGACCCTTTCATCTCCTTCTCCCCTTTACAGCCACCTATTTTTCTTACCTGTGAAGGATAGAAAATCAAGTAGAGATTGTGTATATTTCATTATTAAATGTTCTATTTTTTTATTTCTTTTTTAATCCAAAATCCTCCACTTGTTCCCAGCATGCATAGGTGTTCCTAGTGTGATGTTTGGCTTTAAGTTCCAAGTAGGAAACAGTAGAGGAGCTAAGACCAGAGGTTAAGTCTCAAATTTAGGAAGGTTTTTTCCCATTGGCAGTGGAATTAATGAAAAGGTAATTCCTCTGCATTTGTATTTCTTGCCTGGATGTACTGATTGTTATTTTCAGTAAGATCTATAGCAGCCACCCAATTGACAAGGTATTTATTTACTTTGTTTTGGAGGTGGCAATCTGGAATGATTTTTATTTATTTACCTTTGTTTGGAAGTGGCAATCAGGAATTTTGTTCAAAATGCCACCTTAAAAAAAAATAATAAAAAAAAAAATAGTTCTCTTTAAATGCTTCAATCTGTTTATAATCTAGATTGTATTGTGGTATGTTATTGCAGTATACCAACTGACATTTCATTTTACAATTTCAGGAGCCTTTACAGAGAAATACTGTTTCTTTCACTCGTTGCCCTAGGAAGAGATAACATTGACATTGGTAAGTTTTATAAATCATTCAAATAAGCACAGATGATGAATGTATGCAAACGAGTTTTTTTCAGCTTCCAAAAAACCCCACCAAATCTGTAGATTAGATATGTCCCATTTTATGGTAAGTGCTGAATAAAATGGTCTGTCCAGTTATTTTCCACTGATGAGTGTACCAGCTGTCACTGTGTTTGGGTAGTGGCGTGGAACACAATCTGTAGAGGTTATTTTTCTATTTCTGCAGATGCTTTTGACAGAGAGTACAAAATGGCCTACGATCGTCTCACAGCTAATCAAGTGAAGAACACTCATAATTGTGATAGACCACCAAGTACTGGAGTGATGGAATGCAGGAAGATTTTTGGAGAACCATATCTTTAAATATACCTAGATAAAGAGGTGTTATCTACAATGTATACCTGTGTAAAATAACCACTTCAGTCACGAGGAACAACTCAAGTCTTCAGTGTTCAAGAACGTACGTACGAACGAATGTACAGAAGGCCTTGGAAAAATTAGGCCTATCTACAGTTGTGGAAATGGACCGAGTGAAAAATGGGCCAAATATTAGTTCCATGTCCCTTGTCCTTTCTACAAACCAATGTGCAGAGAGGAAGATTCTAAACGAAATCAATTCTTTACCTTGGGACAACATATTATGGTTCCCTCCTTAAAAAAAAAAAAAAAAAAAAGGTTAAAAAAACCCCTAAACAGGTGGACAGAAACAATGCACTGAAACTAATGTGAGTGAAGTAAATTCTTCAGAATCTATTGTTTACATAGAATATTCATGATGTTATGAAGAGCATACAAAGTTGTATTATACATATTTTAAATTGTTTATAGTAAGTTGATATTTTTTTAAGTTTTTTAAATTACTGGAGTGAATTTTAAATGGACTTGCTGCGTAAGCAATACAGTGCTTATTTTTTTTGCAGTACACTGCTATTTATAGTAACTTGTCCAGTTACTTTTTGAAGAGTGATTTGTTTTTAAAGCCGAATAGGAAATGTTCACCTTCACCTGGACAGTGCTCTAGAGACAGGATTTCTCTCGTGCACACGTGGAAAACGTGCTACCGCAGCAATCGGAAGGAAAGGTTTGGTAAGCTTCAGTCAAACTCTACTCAAGAACACGCTGCTGTCTCTGTAAAACTCTTCTCTAGGAGTCTCCTCCTCTCCCTCTCCTGTGCCCTCCACTCCCTAGCAAAGAGAAAAGCATCTTGAAGAGTTCTGTTACAGAATCAGTCCATCTCTACAGTTGGCATTTGCCAGTGTGACCTCATTACAGATGTAATACAAAGCAAAGGGCAGCCTGCAAGAAGCTCTTCATCAACACGAGGAGTTCGGAGTCTCGGTGGATGTGTTTGAAACATGCTAAGTACGGCACGTACATAATATGCTAATCCAAAGCTTTGAACTGAAGTACATACAGCAAACTTGCTACAGGGAATATATAGGGAATGTAACTTGCTGGGGCATATTGTGTGTAGTTAAATGTACTTGGGCTCTATTTCACAGGCAAAAAAAAAAAAAAAATTCTTTTTTCTTTCCAAATATTTTTTTTTCTGTGAAGAAAAACTCTCTGTCTGTCCTTGTGGTGGAGTCATGACTTTTTGACTCATGTTTTCCCATTCTAGAGGTATAAACAACTGTTTTGTGCTCTCAGTCTCACAGCAGCTCCTCACCAGAAGGTAGGGAACAGAGAAAGCCTGGTATGGAGGGTGGGAAAGCAGACGTTGAATTGTATAAAACATCCAAAACAAATTAAACCATGCTTTCACAAGTAGCTTTATTTTAAGGAATCTTAATGGTTTCCCAATTCTAATTTCTTTTAGCTGTTACTGTTATAATACTTCTGAATATTCAGCTGTTACATTAGATTTTATACTGCCTACCAGCAGTTATTTGTTAAAATCTCTTTAGTTTGCAAGTGTAATAATACAGCAATATTTAGTTGGGCAGAAAGGAGATAAACTTTAAAGCTCACTTTTACTTTATTAAATGAAACAGAATGAGCCTCTTAGAGTCTGAAAGGAGAAGCGATGCTGCTATGAAGCTCTATAGAACCTCCTCCCAGACCTCTGCCCAGCAGTAAGGAGGTGCTGCCCTAAGGAGAAAGTATGTAAAATGTGTAGAGCTACAGATATTTGCTGATGAGAATTACAAGATGCAGTCCTGTTGGATACAGCTTTCATTGGGTAATACCTCTTCTCTAATTTGCTGCTAGTGACATAGCTGACCTTTTCAAAACTATCTCCCCACCCCGAGGTGGAGCTGGCAATGCTACACTTACTAATGTTTTTCACATTTAATTTATTTTAACAGTTTGTGATGCTCTCTTTCACTTGTAAAGTAGTCCTCGTGCATGAAATACAGCTACGTTTTTCACCCAGGTTCCTGGTGAACAGCGTATCGGTGTTGGGCAGATACATCCCCCACTTCATTCTTCTGAACTGTTGTGGAAAAACACCAGGTTATTTTTTTAACACATTCGCTGTCAGTCTCTGTACATGTGCACGTGTGCTCTGCTCTGTACAGTCGGAACGCGGTATTTACCGCGTACCGGTCGCATACGGTCGTTGCTGCGTCTATGAACTCAAATACCTGTTTGTGCTGTGCAGGAGGTCATGCTCCCAGCTCTCTGCCGTTCTGTTTCCCCACATCATTTACCACTTGGGGCAGCCACTGTTTTCTAGGACCTTCAAGCCATGAAGGAGGGCAAGATGCTTTTTCCAGAGCTGCCGTGGTGCATTAGAGGTCCTGAGCTATGAAGCAAGCTTCAGACTTCCTGTTGTAGTCTGATGGAAGCGACTGAGCCTGGTCTCTAACCACCTCTTGCTTACTAGGACACAACACTGCAACTGTGTGTGCCAGCACAGGAGTAGATGCAACGCTTGTAAATCGTGACCCACTTCCTCCATTCTAGTCCCAGCTCTGTTGTAAGTACTTCCGCCTGTCTTCAGGCTTAGAAAGCCAACAAGTAGGCCACTTTGAATTCAAGTATCAACAGTCCTGCCAGTATTACCAGAAGAGTAAATACTGTACCAGGGGAAGGATTGTACAGGCACCCTCAAACACTCTCACTGTGTTCTTGCATCATCAGTGGCACCCCTGAAGCATTGCTGATGTTTATTTGGGTGTGCTTTGAAATTACTAGATCATGTTCATCGAGTGAAGTCATTATACTTAATGAATTCTTTCAAGTCCATTGCAAGTCAGTCCACTGTAGAAATACAATAATAAATGTAGTTGGAATAGTGATATCCTTTAAGCGGGAAATTTTCCTCATTCAAGTCATAATGTTCAAAATGTAGGTCCTGAGGTGGGTAATTTTTAAGCATCATACAATTCAGTGTTGAAACAGTTTTCAAATCTCACTGTCCTTTATTAGAAAAGCAATTTGAGTATATTTTCCAATACTGCAAAGATGGATAAATAAAATATTTGAGACATATTTTCAATTTAAAATTTTGTATGAACTGAATTTTCTCCTTTTGTCTACTAAATAATGCTTATGTCAGAAACCTGAAACAAAGGTTTTACATTTGCAGTGCAATATATATTTTGCTTTACTTATGGTTCCACTGGAATAATTATTGGAGATGAATTACTGAAATGTGAATAGGAATTGTGCTGTTTCTCTGACACTGCTGTTTCCCATTTTGAGAAGGTTTGCTGTTGATACAGTTACAGCCTGATGAATTAAACTTCCACTGGCAAATTAAATGATTAGTACCCCAAAAAAGAAAAAAAATTCTGCCTGGAAAATCTTTGTATAACAAATGGGAGATGCAAATATTAATAACCAAGAGGGGTATTTCTGGCTATTATCTCACTGGGATTCAAAAATGGTACTTCGTTAGACTGCAAGCAGCACTTTTTAAATGAATGGTTGTAGATTTGTAAATATGTAATGTTTAAATTTTATTTACCAAAAACCAATATGTTGGATGTTTGCTTTGGTTTGTAGTTCCTTTAAAATATGCAAAGTCAGTGTTCACAATGTTAAGTTTGGTTTGTTTTTTTTTTCTGTCTCATCCAAAAAAAAAAAAAAAGTTTTACAGTGAGTCAATAAAAAGCTTAAAATATTTCTGGTTATTTTCATTAACATTTTATTAGATAGATTAGAATGACAGAAATGTCTGCAACTCTCAACTACATCGTTTGCTCCCGTGAGGCATTGTTAACAATAAACCTTCCAGGTTTGTTGATAGCTGATGTCCGTGGCAGTTTGTGGTGTAGAAGACAACCAGAATTAGTGCTGGATACAACAATCTGTACAGTTCAGGGATTCGTGTCGGGGTGAAAACCAAACTCTAGCAGTTCAGCAACTTCTTGTAGTGTTTCTGGTTCCTGGTGTGAGTGTTTCTCAGTGGTAATGTGGTGTGCTAACCCCAGCTCTTTAATCTTGTTACAGTAAGATGTAAGTCCCTATGACCTCGCACTTGTATGGTGGCATATAGTGTAAGTTCTGGGGAGTATTGCAAGACCAGGTACAGACTTAAAAGGAGCCATGTGGACAGTTGTTGGGATTGCTCTGAACCCTCACATCTTGTGTTCTTCTGCATGCAGAAATCACTTGCTGCTTCGCTTTTGCCTTGCAAACCTCAGCATGATGTTTCCCACAGCCTTAAAGAGGGCCGACAAAACCCAGTTCCTCTGAAGCGCGTCCCATGCTCTTGGAGGTATGTGTAGAGAGCCAGTTGTGGTTGCATGAGAGCAGCATTCACTGAAAGGATGAAAACTACCTCTGCATCAGGAAGTTCCAGCAAACAAGCTGCAGCACCAGCTGCGGGAACCACTGTGCTTGTTGCTGATAGGAGGTGTGGGGAGCTCACTTCTGAGATGCAGAACGTGTGTCCACACAATGGTTTTAAGCAGAGTGGTTCTGTAAAGGCAAGCCACAGAGGTCTGATTCTGCTCCCACGGAAGTCAAGTTCATAGATTTCGGTGAGTTTGAGCAGTTTACTAAGTGATGTAGGGTGTGTTCCTGCAAGTATTTCTATAATGAGTAAATATTCTGTGCTGAAAATGAGCTCCATTAACTTGAGGGGATCAGCTGTGCTGAAAACTTGATGCATCTGTATCATACCAGCCTTTCTGTGAATGCCTGAACTTGTATGTCATTTGATATTGATCACTTGGTTACCCGATCTTCTCTGAGCCTAAAGAAAAATAGTAGAGGCTGACATACCACTTGAGATTTATTTATCATCTTAGCATGTTAAAGGTTATTTTACCCTTGGTAAGTTTATTACAATTCTGGATGCTTTTTTTTTTTCAGTAGAACAGGTGCTCCCTTAAACCCCTGTTGATGTTGCTGTATGCTTAGATCCACCTGGAACTGTCCCAGCGTCATACCGATACTGGGCAGGATATGATCTTGTCTTCTAACATCACACTGATGATCAGAAACACAAAGTAGAGAGCAAACATAGTGAGCCCCAGTAGCTTGTTCATTTTCCATTTGCACAAAGCGATGGAGATAATCACAAACAAGAGCATGAGGAAGAGGAGAACGATGGCGCAGAACAAACCGTTGCTACTGACTGCCACCGAACTGAGTCCGTTGAAGACAGAATAAAGGAACCAAGGAACTGGCAAACTGCAAGGAAAGGAAAAGGAATTTAAATAAATGTTGTAAGGCAGTTCATTTTCTGCATCGTAACTAAGCAATTTTTCCAAGCTCTTGCAGAAACAAACAGAAAAATGCGCGACTGCATTCGGTGTAATTCAGCATAAATCCAAAATTGATGTGCTTGTCAAAAATTACTGGCATGGTCATCGTGCAATCCCAAGAATTCAAAAGGGTTTTTAAGAGATTACCTCTGAACTAAGTTTCTTGGTGTATTAGGGCGAAGAGGTAAGTCCTGAGGCTTTATTGAGGAGAGCTACAGATTTATTCCATTTTTTTTGTCTTGAAAAGTCAGTAATTATCTGTTGATTCAGAATTAGGTGAAGATGATAGATTGTTATTAAAAAAAAAAAAAAAAAAATCTGTCTTTCCTGGCTGGATTACATTTAAAAACCAGAAGTAACTGATTGTCCAGCTGCCCTTCATTTAATTACATCTAAACTGAACTTAACTAAGACCGTGTTTGGACTAAAACCAGCTTTGCATTTTAGGAGAAACACATCTTTTAGCATTGAACTGATACTCACCCGACGGTGATATCGAAGATATTGCTGCCTACAGAACTGGAGACAGCCATGTCACCTAAACCTTTCCGTGCAACAATGACACTGGTGATGAGGTCAGGGATAGATGTTCCTGCTGCCAGTATGGTTAACCCCATAATTTCCTCCGATATCCCAATTGTTTCCCCAACCTAATAAACATAAAAGAAGTCAGGAAAGGTAATTCAGATTTTGGAACATGGAATTTAATTGCTCTGTGCAGCCTTTTAGGTTTTGTGCCATATTTGAGTTAAGATCATAGAATCATAAAGGGGTTTGGGTTGGAAAGGACTTTTTAAAGGTCATCTAGTCCTGAATGCTCTTAAACACAGGAGTGATTTTCTGCTTTATAGGATAAAAAGTTGCATTCTGTAGTGTATTTCTGCTTTATGGGATAAGAAGGTACATTCCGTAGTGTATTTTGACTTTGCATTCACGCTATAGCGTAGGGCATCTGATCTCAGTGCTGCCAAGACTAAGCAAGGTCACACCAGTTACAGCGTAATTCTTCTGTCCTACGTTCACCTCTTCTGGATGCCTTCTACTTTTCCCTCTCCAAATTTAACATCGGCTACGTATGATCCGAGAGCTTTGGGAAGTGACAGTCTTTGGATTTATGGCTTGATCAGCTATACCGTGAACGTGCGATATATCACTAACTACAAATTGTGGGTCTGACTCTGCAAGATGCAAGTGTTACTTCCCAGAATACCAGGTGAACCATTAAGGCAATGGGAGTTGAGATCATTTAGTAGCTTCCAGAATCAAAACCTGTATTTTCTGAGAATTTTAATTAGGTAGAGGATAATTATGTTCTGCACAGAGGCATTCATCAATGCAAGGGCGGTATTAAGATAAATCTTGATGGCACTTTTCCTTTCACTGGTGCACAAATTCCCTTGGAAGCTCTCGGAAAAGAATGACTCTTTGTCAAATGGAAAAGAATGAAATTGAAAAGTCCCTTTTGGGTCCCAGGAAAACAAAGTTTCTACTGTTTTGATGGATGACTGTAGCTGTAATACATCAGATAAAAGGCCACAGTGACACTGTTCCCTCTCTCTCCATCTACTTGTTCTGAAACAGTCTTGTTGGCAGAGAGAAAATAAACCCCTCACCTGGTGAGCCCACCACACCATGAGGTAAGAGAACACAGCAATCCAGATGATGGAGCCGAAAAACGTGATGACAAAGAATTTTTTGGAGTCCTGTTAAAATCAAGTTTAAAAAAAAAAAAAACAAACATGGAGAAGTTTCAGGAAAGTTAAAAATCCCCAGTGAAAATTACTCACCTGAAACTCTTGACAGCAATCAATTGCTTTAACATGCACCCTGCTCTCTCTAATTGGATTTTTTTTTTTGTCAGCTTGATTCGATGACCAGCGCTTGCTGGTCTTTTGTGATTTATTAAATGAAGTCTCTGGAACTACGTTATGCTGCAGCTGGGGCTCCTGCCCCACTCCCTGCAGCATTAACAGCACTTCAAGTGTGCAAAGACTCTAGACACAGAAAAATAGAACTGGGGACTCTTGCTGAGAGGAAATCTATAGTTCAGTTAATGAATCCAGTAGCAGAAGGAAGATAGATTCTTACTGGATTTCTAACGTCGGGCATAGTGCTCCAGAGAGGGAAGACAATGGGAAAGAGGAAAAGGTAAATTGCTTGTTTCTTCCTAGTGTCTGGCCATTCAAGAGATAATGGCTCGTCGATGTCATCATCTTCGGTGCTGTCATCGTCACTGTCTTCCTCACTGGTAGAGCTGCTGTCTTCTGAGGTATCACTGTCTGAAGAGGGCTGTAGATCAGGGGAAAAAAAAAAGACAGTCTGTTTTTGCACAAAGAAGGAGCTGCATGGCATTTCTTCAGCAGCCCTTGCCCTGGTCATGTCTCTGATGAGGGTGAGGGCAGCCACAGCCCCCATCTTGCTATTATGGGACAAAAGCCAGGCATACCCTGTCTTGGGCCTTGTGTCTTATGTTAAACTTGCTATGTTAACTTGTATTGGTTAATTAGAACCAACTTTTAGTTGGGGTATTGACACAAATACTTAGAGTATGCCTGAAAAACTTTCCTCATCAGAACAGCCAAAATAATCAACTGAAAGTTTAGGAAACAAAACAGAAATGTCCTGATGAACAGAGGACAAGCAGATATTCACTTCTTCCCTTATGCTGCAGTAGTCCTCTGGCCCCAGAAGAGTCATTTGAGGAGAAAATACCATATAGCATCAGTTAGCATCATATTCTGGACCTGATTTGTAAGCAGAAATGTTTCATCTTACACCTTAATATATCTCATCCCTAGACCCACAGTATTTATAGTTGCCATGGGTTGGGTACCAAATGCTCTAGAGAGGGAGGAAGGAAAGTACAGATGAAGTTTGGTCTGGACTGAGCGCTTGCTGCCCATGATGTTTGTTTCAGTACCTGTCCATCCTGTGCTGCCTCTGCCTGCTCTTTGCCTTTGCTGGGTTCAGAGTCACTGGCAGGAGTCACCTGAACAGTGCTTGGCGCCTTCTTTTCATCTTCTGCTAAAAATGAGGAGGAATATGGGGTTCAGTCACATTAACATCAGGCAGTTGTCCTCCCCTCGATCAGCAGGGACGTTCGAGCATTTCGTTTTGGCATTTCCAATTAACACCCAGTCTGCTTAGGTTTTCTGTTTGGCCCTTTCATCTCCTGGGAAGTGTGATCACTAAAAGCCAGACAGAGTCTGGCCCACCTGGCATCTCACGATACCCTAAGTGATGCTCCTATGACCTTCTCTCTGCAACTGCTGTAAGAGGCACATGCGTCCCAACAGAGAAATGCTAATTACCTGAGCTCCCAACTGTTGAGTGTTGCTTGGCTTCAGTCTGGATTGTGAAGATTGTATCAAAGCCACCCTTAAAAGTCAGAAAGGATGCAAAACTTTGCTTCCTTTTTTTTTTTTTTTTTTTTTTTTTTTGTTTGAAGAGGGGTGTTTCCAGGGAACTGGTTCTCTTTTAGGCTTTTGAGAAATGGCGGGTGTGTTCTGGCCGACTTTTACCGCTCACCAG
>JANIJG010018845.1:0-56589 GCA_024611175.1 Megaceryle torquata
CCTGTTAGTTAGAAGTACTGAACTGAAAAGTAAAACCACTGAACAGAATTAGTTCTGTTTTCACTCAAACCAAGACACCATCTCATGCAATACCAGCATGCAGCCAGTTGATTCAGCTGGGACTGGAGAAGTCCCCACCTGCCTCTGCAGCCACCGTCTCCCCTCTGCCTGGAGCATGCCTTGACTAAGATGCCACAAACTAGATTTGTTTTCATTTAGGAGACCCTCTTATATCAAAAAAGGTCTGATCCAGCCTCATGCACTTTGAAACCTGTCAAGCTTGGTGTGGCTCAAATCAAAGAACCATTTTACATTTCTTGTCATGTGTGTCAACGGTTGGCCTTTCAAAGCATACAAATATTGCCTTTGTTTCTGTGACAGATACCATCCTGCCCACACGTCTCAACGCTCCTGGTGTGGTTTCTCTGATATTTTTTTTATTCTACTGGAACTTCCTGCCACATCTGTTACTAAACAGAAACCCAAAAGGAAATCAGCTTTCACCTGCCAACTGCCATGTGCATATGACCTCCCCTTTTCCATCACTTTCCATTAATGTCTTTCATCATTTCGTGGGCTTTTCCACATTTGTTTCTTTTTCTATCTGCTCCTTTGGGAAGTGATTTTTTTTTTTTTTTTTTTTCCTTTTTAGCTACATCCCCTTTGTCATGTTTACTGCATCAGCTCTACACATAACACCATCTCAAATATGTCCTTGGGAATTGCATCCTTTAGGCTCAGGAACAGGATCTGTCTCCCCATCTGTATTCAAGTGGTGGCCTTCCTATGAGAAGGGTTACCTTGGCATCCACCACTGCTTACCAGCCTGGCTCTGCAGCACTGTCTTGTGCAACAGCTGTTTGGCTCACAGCACGCAACCATTTTCTCCACCCTACTGACCCAGTGCTACAAAACAGCAATGGCTTGTTAAAAAAGAGATTGATGGAGTAAAGAGAGAGGAATTTTTTTTATTATAATTTTTTTTTTAATGTGACCCCCAAACAGACAGAATTCATAGTATCATTCAGGTTAGATAAGACCCTTGGGGATCATCAAGTCCAACCATTAACCCTACTCTACAGAGTTCACACCTAAACTATGTCCCTCAAAACCACATCTAAACAACCCTTAAACACATCCAGGGATGGTGACTCAACCGCCTTCATGGACAGCCTAATTCAAGTAGATTTAGCAGATACTGTATTCTCTACATCAAGAAAAATCCCTAAATTCATAGGCAGAGGATTTCAGATGGAAGAAGCTTAAGCACAAATTGTGTACTCAACACAACGGTTGCACAACTGTTGTTCCACATTACACAGCTTAGATTTACACACTCCCCAAAACTTCCCAGTATAAATAAACTATAAGTCTATACTACTTATGACCTTAAAAACACACAGCACTTAAAAACAACCGATGCAACTACCTTAAATACCCAAAGAATTAAGCAACAGCACATGATCAGAGGCCAACTGCTAATGTGGAAGATCAATATTGTTTGAAGCTATGAATCTTTCAAATTTGATTATTCTCAGATTTAAATCAGATTGTTGTTACTATTACCAAAACTCAGTGAAGTAATTTCTGATTCATCCATGTGAGTTATTTTTATATATCTAAAAGCAGAGGAAGAAATCTTGCCCCACGGAACTTGATCCAAGATTGGCCATTGACTTCCATAGAACTAAATGTTCATCCACAGGATTTCCTTTCCTCTTCTGGCCTCCAGTGCAGTCCAGGGCTTAATAAAATACAGAAAAGCTCAGAAAATAGCTGCTTTATTTCCAGCATCTCTAAGGGGTCAGTTTTGTTGGAATTTGGAAGTTTAAGATTACTGGGGATAGGTGGGGGGAGAAGGGGGGGGTGGGAGTGTGCCCTCAAACTGCTCACTGCAGGATTGGACTACTTTTGCAGAAACTCTCTTTCTTTGGAGGTTTTTGAAAGTGTGTCTTCATAGTAAATGCACTATTAGGTACTTTCCAGAGGAATCTGTATGTTCATGACTTGACTTGGAAAACATTTCTTAGACGCAGTGTTGGTTTCCATTGAGGTTCTGCCTGGCTCATTTTGGTTTCCATGAACACAAGGAGCTCATGTGACAGGCCCGGGATGATTCAGATCTTCATTTGGTGTTAGATGCCGGCAGCCTCCTGGCACTCCATCCTCCCATCTGACCACGTAACCACATCTCCTCATAAGTATAAAACTCTCTAAATGTTTCTCCTTTCTTCAGTCTTCTGCATGCGTAGGCCATGGTTATTACACATTATATGTTATGCTGCAACAATGCACACAATTTGTGTGTCATTCCAGCTCTGCTTCTTTCCTTGTTTTCTCTCTGGTTGAAACCTGTGCCTCTTTAAATTCAACTAAATTTTTTTCTGCAAGCACCAGTGAGATTTGACCCAATTCAGATTCTTTGTTTTATCCAATAGGGTGTCCAGCATAATGCTCTGCATATTTGTCCCCTAGTTACATGTTTTAAGTGTCAGTGAGGTACTGTTTATGTAAGGACAAAAAAAAGGGACTTTTAATTATTTTAGCAACCATTTCAGTGCCTACTTTCAGCTGACCCTTATCAGCTTCCATCCAGAAAGTATACTCCTGCAGAGTTAAATATATAAACATGCACCCACACACTTATCTCCATGTTCATACACGTCCATACAAATAAACATTCCCAAATGTTTCTGGGTGGCAGTGAACTGCTGTCTCTGAGAAACAGGCATGTGGACAATATGGACCACCACATGCTCATCAGAGAAAGTGGGAGCTGGCAAAAACCATGATAGTGACTGTTGGACATGGACACTCAGCACCAGAAACTGTCATGAGGAAGACAGACATTTACTCCTGAGAGAATTTGCAGGGTAATGTTATAGGTCTGCCTGTGGACCCTCAATTTTGATCATATTCCTGTCTTAGTTTTGACATACACAGCAGAACGCTGTACTTTTGAGAATTATTTTTGGTTTAAGTAAATAAGAAGTTCCTATACCACATGGGTAGCATTTCTTATTTTGAACTGATGTTGTCCACAAAAGTCACCTCGGAGAACAATGACTGGGAAGTTCAAGTGCAAATAATCTTTAACACTTTAAAAATGTAAAAGTTACCCAAGGCAAGTCCTGTTTCATTTTTTAACATGTTGTCTGCTGAGTGCACAAAAAATGATGAACTGAAATGCTTGGGATTTTTTTTTTTTTTTTATAGATACTCACTCCCCAAGACAAAGTGAGCTGCTAGTTACTGACAATGTTAAAGATCTTGCAGTAGCATTTAGCAGTGAATTGAAGTGCTGGAGCTTGGAAAAGAGCTTCTTGGGGCCTCCCCAGGCTCACAAAAGCACTGTCTGGGACTCAGAATTTAAAAGGGATTTTTCTGACCTTCCAATCAACTTGTGTATGAGTACAGGTTCACTCTGACAGATTATAATCCTCCAAGGTATTTATGCACCTATGTCTCCTTCATGTTAGACTGCTAGTGTTGGACATTAAAGAACACAAATCACTACCTCGATCTACTCATAATGTCATGAGTTCATACATCCAGGTCTCTGCTTTCCACTCCCTTCAAACCCACAGAAAGACAAGCACTGTATGGCACTCAAACAGCTGCAGCAGGATGGCTGGGGAGGAAGTGTAACCCAGAGCAATCTCCAGGGTGGATGTTGGTCATGATTCAGAACCAGGCAATACGGTGTCTCACCTACCATAAGCAGAAGAGCTTGAATGCTCTACTTTTTAAAATAACAATCTGAAGGTTTTGGGGTTTTTTTCTGATAAATTTTGAAAGAGAGTGGTAGTCACCATGGGTTTTTTTATAAACAGACTAATGTGTCACCGTGTGCTAGAAATAATCTGGGAATGTTTTCCTTCTGGAGACCTCATGGGATGAGGCGGGGGGAGTGTACCTTTGAGAACTCAGTGGAGCCGACGACATGCCAGGCTGCTTGGCAGGGTAAAGGCTGAGGCAATTCAGGGTTTGTAGAAGGGCTCAAAACCAGGGGAAACTTTAAAGCCAGAAAGTGACAGCCGCATATAGTTGAGAGGCCTCTGAGGTGAGGCAATAAATGATTAGTGGTTTCCATGATCTCACCTTTAGACTTCACTGCCCTATTTAGCTTCTATGACTGTTTACATGGAGTTAGCCCTTAGAAACCTGTTCTATGTGAAGCAAGAAGTGTGTGCCCTGAATAAGGACTGGTCTTTCACATTGTTTTTTTACACTTTTGGGGCTCACTGAAATTTTTTTCCTGTTTTATCCAGTAGATAATACCTGCAAAAGGTAAAGCCCCAGCCCTGGTATCTCTAAAGGGAAGGATATTTACCATTCACCAACTCACACCATAGAATTATAAGATGCTACTTTGCTGACTGCAAAGGCTTGTTCATTAGGAAGGGCTTCCCTAAGCGGTGAACAAGAAGAACAATTTTTTTTTTTCCTATTTTTGTTAAAACTCCCAAGCGTATATTTTGAATAGCACATACTCAAAATGTTGGTGGAATAAATTCTGAATCTGGATTTCTCAAATTTCACATAGGTGCATTTACCAAATTCACAGCAGGGACTTACTGATTTACACATCCAAATTCTGGACCATCAAAACCCAAGGAAGTGTTTCATTGCCTAATTTTTCTAGGTATTTGGTTTCTGCCAGTGAAGTTTTCAAAGTACCTACATCCCCCCTTCTGCACAGAAACTGAACATTAACATCAAGAAGGCTGGTACCTATCCCAGCCTTAAGACATACTGGGCTTCATAGGATTCTCTCCCTGTCAGTCCCAGGTAGATTTGCTCAAAGTTTACCCATTTTTACAGAAGAAAAAATGTTTCCTTTCACATGCAGTCAGATCAAAAATGGGCCAGTTGGAAGCAGGATGTCACGCTGTCATTTCAAGTGAAAAATGCTGGCACTTTCCTCAGGAATGTAGTGGCTCAAGTCCCTAAATAAGACAAAACCAAATAAACAATAACAAATTCAGGAGACCTACATTCCAAAGCAATGCTTCAAAACTTGTATTTAAATCATTGCCCATAAACCATAGATTTACTTACCTGTAATGTAAAACCCCAGGAATACTTTTTTCCTTTGGTTGAGGTGACTCAACCCTTACCTCCCACAGATGTGCTCAAACTAACCACTAAAATATATGGTTTTCTGAAGTGGGGAATTTCTCATGTTAAAGGTATTTCACTTTGCATGAAACAACTAAATAGTCCTTGGGCAACAGAGAGTGTGAAGATTGTACTTTAGACTGTGTTTCAGGATTTTAACCTCCCTCAGAGGGAGGTTGGCTGTCCCATACAGCATAGACTAGCAGGTAGGTTGCAGGCGTTGCCAACAGAGGAAGGTGCTTTTCTATTTCTTGCCCAAGTATTTGAGCCACAGGGCCCACACTGGGCTTTTTAATTGGTTGATTAAGGAACCTCGCTTGGAGAAATGTTGGGAGTAATTGAGCTGCCCCAGACAGCTTGTGTGAAGAAGAGCATTTGCTTCAGCGAGCTGCAGGGGAACTGACCCCAGCCCTCTTGCTAGGTGATGCTTCTCTCCAGCTCTCAGTCCCAATGTCTGAGTGGTTCCTACCAACCACTTGGATCGTTTTGCCTCTTCAGTTCCAGTGGCCGCCAGCACTGTCTCACTGCCACTGCAACCCACGCCCTGGTTCTACCCTGTCGTGTGTTCCCTCTGTTGCTGCCATCTCTGACACCATCCCAGCAATAAAGCATCCCATAATTGCACATCCCAGGCAACTGCTGACCCTGATCTCATCTGTAGTTGTGTGATAACAGCATCACCTTGTATGTGGGAGAGTCTATGACACTTTTTTGGCCGCTCAGTTAACCTTTGGAAGCTACATATTTTCTGGGCCGCCAGCTGAAAAGCCCTGCCTGTGTGGCAATGCAAATGATGAACTCTTCTTTTTTTGGAAAGAAAGCTGCCATGACTGCCAAACTGTGGTAATGTGAATTGGACACAGTCTAACAACTACTCACCTTATAGTACTAGATTGGTAGATGTCAGTTTCTGAACCTCAAATGGATTAAAGGACATAGCCATGCTCTGTTTGCTCTGTCCAGGCCCTAGGGTGTGTTAGGGAGCAGAGCACTGAACACCAGGCAAAATCGATTTCCTGAGACCTCAGTGGTGCCAATATGGATTACATTTCTCTCTCTCTCTCTCTGTTTTGTTGTGGTTTTTTTTTTTTTTTCCCTGGATGAGTCTTGAACTTTCATGACTAATGTCTCTCGAGTCTAGTTTCAGGCTCTTTAGTCAAATGGTGATTCTGCTGTCACGCCTGACTTAGGTTGTGATTTTTCAGTGAATACCATGTAATATTAAAGGTTGACCTAAAACTTAGGTGTTTGTTAGGATGAGGAGCTTGAGTTTTCCCAAGGACATCTGTGCTACGCCCTCCCCTCTGTCAGATAATACTTGTCAAAGATTTTTGACCAACTCAGATCTTTAATTTCCTACTTTCCTTAAAGCTTTTAAACCATCCTTGTTCTTAATACACTTACTTCATAAAGCCCTGTGGGAACCCTACAATATCAATGCCCTGGGCAGGACTGCTAACAGCAGAGCTAATCTAAAGGGTCTCTTTTTAACATTACTTTTCTGGCCCAAGCTCATGTATACAGTTGCCCACACATTTGCTAATGTGAACAGCTGCTTTGCAAATATCTTTGAGAGGAAGGTCAGTTCTGTATTTCAAAAGTTCACAAGTCAAGCTGCATTGAAAGGCCTCTTTAACCTCAACCTTAAGCATCCTCAGCATATCATTAGGAAGATTAGCAAAGCCTTTAGCACCCCACTGGATTTCCTTATGTACGGAAAGGCCTGGCAGATCAAAGGAAATGTTACTTCAAATAGCTTGTGACTTATCTTGTGCTTACCCTAGCACCACTGACCTCTCAATCATCATATTTCCTTCCAGTAGGAATTGCTTTTAAGCACAACAGTTTATCCACCATGATCCTTGTTTTGACCTTTCCAGCTTTCCCAATATTTCTTACTAAAAAGTGTAATTAGAAGAAGTATCATACCAAATACTTGGTAAATAAAATGTGATGAAAATAAGAAAATAGTTGCAAGTCATAGTTACGACTTGGTTCTGCTAATGAATGTGATTAAAGTCATGTTTATTGTTTAAAGAGTTGTCTTGTCCTTGGCAGAAACTCTTCGCAAACACTGGGGTCAATGATATTTGACCTTCTTTTGCATTTTCCAACTAGGATGTGAATGACTACAGCGGGCTAAAAGGTTAGTCTCTGTTCTGCAGTTGCATCCATATCGGGGTGTGTATGGACCTTTACACCCACACAGAGACCTAGAGATGTCAGCACAGTGTTCTCCAGCTGCAAGGCCCACCCACATGGATTGATTGCAAGCATAGGTGCCTGATTCATGAGCACGCCTTTTATAAAACTGTATTATTCATTTGCTTAGTGTATTAATCACTTTATATTTAAATTTCCTTTGGGGGCTTGTTATTTATTCTGTAGGTGTGCTTTAGAAAGTTTTAATGTGAATTTCACTTTAATTTAATCAGCCCTAAAATAGTTTCTGGTTTATTACTTACACTTAAAGCTAAACTGAGAGATATATGCAATAGCCAAGGAATGTGGGTTTGTAAATAACATATTTGCCCTTTACCTTTTTCAAAATAACAGCATTGGCAACTCCTGCCTAAATTAATCATCTTCAGAATTAAAAATCAGATACATAATTGTTACTCCAACATATCTATTTCAGTTAAGTGTCAGCTGCCATTTCCATTCTAAGTCCCATTTTCATGCCTATATAATTTGATGTTATCAATTGTATGGGACTTAGACTTTTCTTAGGCCTCTTAACAAATAATCATGGCAATTCAAAGTAAAACTGATATGTAGTCAGGCCAAGTTCAAAAAGTCTCATTTAACAATAAAGGGACAAGATTTGTGTTCTAGGGGTTTTGTACACTTGATGAAGAGGAACATGACAAAATTAATTTTTTGATCAGTTCAGTTTAAATGTAATGACTGTGACATTTTAACAGCATTTTAAAATAAGTATTTTTGTGACTTCTGTTTCCTTTTTTAATTAACTTTCACATGCTGCACTACTTCAACAGCTGCAGCATGTATCATCTACCAGATATCATCAATCCCTCATCCTTTGACATACAGGGTATGTAAACAGTCTGATACTAATTGACTGCAATTAAAATCTGTATAAGACAAAGAAAACAGGCAGTTTTTATACAGCAGTCCAGAATATTTTGAGTCAGAACCAGAGATATTTTTTTAAAAATTTGAGCAATGTAACCCCAAATTCTTTCTCATTTAACTCAATAGTTGTCTTTTAACCCTCACTTGGACAAAGAAATGTACTCGTCATACTCCACTGTCATGTAGATGTTAAATCTGTCTAAACTCCAATGACATACAAAAGCCTAGAAATAAAGTAATTAAAACATACTGTTTTCAAGAAAATAAATTCCAGTTATTATAGTGTACTGATCTAAGAGGATTTGTGTGTAAGGGAAAAATTATTTGCCACATGAGAATTTTATGTGTTCGTCACCATTGTTCTCAGAGGCACAAATCAGAATTCAAGTTGACGTACCTTTGAGGTCTGTGCCTATAAAAGCAGATGAGATGATTATCAAATCATATGAAAACAGAACCTCTTATTTTTGCCACACACAGGGAATGCCACACCGCATATCAGTGATGATTCTTGTGGCCAAAGAAAGACAACCTTCATTTGGGACAGGATGCATAATGCAGGAGCCCTGTACAACCAGTGGGAGAGCTTAGGAATGTCTTCTGTACACAGGCATATATGCATGTACAATGTGAAGGAATATTTATCCTCTCACTTTACATGTGTGGTGGTGATAGGAAGGCAAAGACAAACTGCAGAATTGATTCTGTTTTGATTAAATGGATATGCACTTGTCACAAGTAGGTCAGTGGGTTGTAAAAATCACACCATCATTGGTCTAGATCACTGGTCTGAAAGCTGAGGAGCAAGTGTACAGTCACAAATTAAAAAATGCTACACAAAGTAACTAAAAGGCAAACTAGCCAGGAACAAAGGAGTGAATATTAAAGTGAAATGTCCTATCTCCGAGCTGATACCAACCTTCTTCAAACTTTCTCTCCAAAAGACGAAAACCTTTTGACTTCATTTCATTTAGGAAATGACAGTTTCCTTTTCTCCACGTCTCAGTGATGAGTCTGTCACTAGTTGTTGATGCATCCGATGGAGCCAGTCTCATACAGGCTAAGACAAGAATTAGCTTTGTGAAGGTGCATATGGCTCAGCTGGCTTGAATGAGAAGAGAATCAGACTCCTGTGATCTGATGGGACCACTTGACATCACTACCTTATGTGTGGATATTTGCAGTCTGTGTGAGACACATTGTAGGAAAAGTTGCCCATGGAAGATATACAGATGTTCCAAAAAATGCAATCAACCAATTCATTGTTTCTTAAAACAATATTGTTGAAAAGAATAAGAAGGGTTATCTCTGCTCTCCTCTGAAGGAGATATCACTGTTCATCATCAAGTAAACCAATAAGGGTCTTGGTGCAGCAATAGTCCAGACTTCTCTGTCTTATCTTATTGCTGAGGAATTCCTTTACATTCATTCCATGAAAAAAAAAAAGATTATGTTCTTTTGCTGGCTGCTTGTATTCTAACAGCATGAGAGGAAGAAGTCCTTTCACTCCATGCACTGACCTGGGAGTCATGGCATGCAGGGTGTCGTTATCAGCTTTGTCACAATCTCCTGACTGCTTGGAATGCTCTCTGTGCATCCTTTATTTCAATGTGATCAAAAAGGTGGCATAATATTTATCTACATTATTGTGACGTGTTAGAAAGTGTACCAGGCACCTGACAGTTCTAGGGGAGGGGTGTGTGTTCAGCTGTACAAGCCAAGCTGTGCTGTGTTGCCTCCATGGGACACTGGCTGGATGCTACCACTGTGATAACTTGTGTCTCAGGACAAGGAGGATGTTCTGGGCAGAGGTACCTGGGGTATGCCACATTTTAGTGATCCACTTAATGGTTTCAGGTATTGTTACAAGTCAAAGGGAAGTTGGGAGCTTGCTATACAGTACCTTTGGGACAGGGCATCAGTCCTGACGATCAAAGAGAGCAGGACGTAGTTCAGACCCACTGTGTGTGCTGAAGGCTACATGACAAGCTTGCCCTTCTAATAATACTGTAGCACCCTAATTTCTGATCTTCCCACACCAGTGTTTCTGACAGTGCTGCACCACCGATTAGCCTGGCCCACTATTTTGCAAAACCACTCACAAGAAAAAAAAAAAAAGGATCCACAAACCAAACCTTAATGTGCCCCGAGAAAATCTACAGAGGTGACTCAGTTCAAATATGAATTGCTTTCCCCACGAGTACTTTCTGCAGGTGAACCCTATTTTAATACTTCAATAGAAAAGCAAAAGGAAGGGAAAGATTTTTCTCTTTAAAGCCAAGAATTAATAAATAAACAGTCAAAACCCAGGTAAACATTGTAAAATAAGGTTAATAAGCATATGACACATTTATGAAAAATCAATAGGACTGGATTGAACACAGCTTTACCCAAAGGATGCTGCCAGGGTTTGATTTTTTTTTCCCCCCCTACATTTTCTTCCTGCTTGCTTAAATTCACAAGTGCTGGGGGGTTTTTTTAACCCCTGAGGGTGCACTCACAAGTGCCTGGGCACGGCAGATGATAGCTGATCCCAGCCAAGTGTAACATTGGTATCTATGGTCAATGTCTTCCTATCACAATCACAAGTTTTTCATCTGTTCACCTGGTGTATATTTGTCATTTGTTGTCATCCCTTTGGCTGCAGGTAAGAGGCTCTAGGGAGGAAAACTAGACAAACTTGGTACCTTGGTGCTTTCACTTGAATCCAATCCCCATTCCTTTTCAGGTAAGATCCTAATGGTCCAAGATCTCTGTATAATGTGGTAGATTTCTATCTTGAGTGGAAGCAGAGATTATTAGATGCCCCTTGCATACATGAGATGCTAATGCAGGATCCCTCCTTGTCTGTGATGGCTGTCCTGGGAAACTGGGGAGACTGCCAGCAAGCACTGCTCGTTACCATCATGCCTTCCTCTAAAGAAGAAGCACAAACCCAGGCTGGCTGTGTCCTTCCCTCCCAACACCTTCATTTACATTGCTGTTGCAAAAAAAAAAAGAAACCAAAAAAACAACCATCTGGGAGCAGCAGAGACTCTGCTGCACTGATGAATTTGGGGTGGAGGGGGTCAATTTCAGTCCCAGAAGGCTCCATAGATTGCTGGTCCCAAGACTAATCCTACACAGGCAATGGGACTGTCTCCAAAACCTGTGGTGCAGAGGAGGGAAGTAGATGTGTGATGCTGGCACAGACCTGGTGAACCTTCTTCCGTGCTGGAGGGAAAAAAGCTGTGCAGTGAGCTCCAATCATATATCATTAGCATTCATAAAACTCATTTCCTGCCAGGAACAGCCACTGAGCACTGAAAAATCATAATTTCACAGTAGATTGCCATGCAAGTTGAAATAAATTCCTGAGGCAGTGCACCACACGCTCTGTCCTGGAGCACGGCATGCAACCCTGGGAAGCCCTCTGAAGGAGATACTAAACACTCTGTCTTAAATAGACTTTTTTAATGTACATAAATGCTTATATATGTATATATATATGTAAATGTGTGTATATGAGAAGTAGAGAAGTACCCTGGGAAATATAATTCCCTATGAATGATAGCTATTATTAGAAAGAAATATGAGACACTATTCCAACCCTGTACCAAAAAATAAAAAAGCAGCTTTAAGGATCTAGCATCACTAAAAAAATAGCCAGGCATTTTCTTATCTCTACTGCCTCCAAACAGAAAATTAGCAAAGGTTCTCTGATACTGAGCAATCAAATGTGTTTACTGGGAGTGATCATTGACTACAGACAATTCTGCTTTTGATTCTGTAAAAGGATGACCTCAATGTATTTGTCATTTACTGTACTTATTTCCCATGCACTTTTCTAATAACAATTTTAAAATACCAAGCATGGTCTCATCACTATATTTTTAACAGTATTATGAGCAGATAGATAAGCTATTTCCATACTGATGTTTATATTTTGCTGTGTCAGGTCTTTGCACTCAATTACAGTGAACAGAGTAACAGTCCCTCCTGGTACCAAGCATTTGGCTCTTAAAAAATAATGATGAAAGCTTGACATTTTTAGGCTTTCACTTTTCTTTTTTCTGTCAGGTTCAGAAAACCAGAAGCAGTTTTCCCAAATAAATCTGTTCTACAGGTCTTCTTTGCTCAGTGAACTTTATAAATACAGCTTGTAGTGGGAAGCAGCACAATAGGTCTGAGTTTGGTTAAGACATCAAGACCCACAATAAAATCAATCAGCTGTGAAGATGGATGCATTTCAGAGGATGTAAGAGCCAGGAATGCCTTCCACCTGCACTGACACTGGTAGCATAGCATATTATTGCTTATTGTAGCTCTGCACAGAACCAAACACTGGAAAATACACTCCCAAAATAATCTGGTGGTAGAAGGACTAGATTCTGGTCAGTATTAATGGACCTGGGACCAGCCTATGATACCACTGCATATTACTCTTCTAAACCAACATTAAATCACACGTTCAGACCAAAGACCTTTCACTTCAGCAGGTCTTTAGCTGGTATGGTTTGTTTCAACTCTGTGGAGTGTTCACATTTAAATTGAGTTATAATACAGCAGAGTTGATCTCACCTGGTGTGTCCTAAAGCATCTTTGCGGTGAATTTTAGGGATTAGCATATCTTTGATCATAACTGTGGCTGAAAGCTAAGGTCAAATATGAAACTAATTTTTTATCATTCTGGTAGTAACAGCTACTAAGTACTCAGTGTATGCTACTCTTTGTCAAAGACATGGTGATTTTTTATTTCTTTTTAATTTTTTTGAATAGATTGGAGTTTTGCTTATGCAAGGTGCCTTTTTCAATCTATTTCTACGTGATGTAATTCATCAAAATAATATCAAGGGGCAAATCTGGATGCTTGTTTCTTTGGTTACACAACCTGTAACCACACCGAGGGCATGCAGATAGATTGCTGATGTGAAAACAGAGGTGTGAGCTCGCGCTGTAAAAGCAGCAGGTGCATTGCATGACTACAAAGGGAAACTGCTCTCTTTGGGAAGTCTGCCATAAACACAACAGCCTAAGCACTAAGGGTTACAATGAGCTCATATTTATTTTAATATTGTTTGCCTCTCTGCTCAAACAACTCCCTGGATTAGTTTGACCTCAAGTGTTCTTTCCAAAAAGGCGCTTATCTGTAAACACCACCTGCATGGTAGAGCACATCAGGAGCCACCGCTGCCACTGTACGGCTCTCTTATCATTCATAATGTGAAAATTTGATTGCCCATACAGGCAGCCTGCGGGCTGCCAGGCCTTGCAGATGGCAGACACATGTGTGCACTACATTTGTATTTTATAGCTCTGGTGAAAACAGTCGATAAATGGAAGGCTTTTCTACCTCTGTCCCTGTCTTGGTACAAATTGTCTCTTTTTAGTTGCTATTTTATCTCTATCCCTGTAATTTCCAGATGATAGTGTTTTTAAATATTTGTACTCAATATTTGCATTGGTAAGCAGTTGGCCACCCTCTGGATTTTCCTGGACCCAACATTTTCTTGGTATTATCTAGTGGTTTAATTCATCAGCTTCCCTTCCTAGCAAAGGATCACAGAATCAGAAAATGGTAGGGGTTGGAAGGGACCTCTGGAGATCATCTGGTCCAGCCCCCCTGCTCCAGTAGGGTCACCCAGAGCAGGGGGCCCAGGATGAATTGTCCAAGCAGGTTTGGAATCTCTCCAGAGAAGGAGACTCCACAACCTCTCTGGCCAGCCTGGGCCATGCTCTGCCACCCTCACAGTAAAGAAGATAGAACTTTATGTGTTCCAGTTTGTGCACATTGCCCCTTCTCCTGTCACTGGGTACCACTTGAAAAGAGACTGATCTCATCCCCTTTACACCTGCCATTCAGTTATTGATAACATTGATAAGATCACTCTCAGTCTTCTCTTCTCCAGGCTAAAGAGCCTCAGGGCTCTTAGCCTTTCTTTGTCTCAGAGATGCTCCAGTCCCCTCAGCATCTTTGTAGCCCTCCATTGGACTCTCTCCAGTAGTTCCGTGTCTCTCTTGAACTGTAGAGTCCAGAACTGGACATAATACTCCAGATGAAGCCTCACTAGGGCAGAGTAGAGGGAAAGAACCTCCCTCAACCTGCTGGGGTTGTCATGTCAGGAGACATGCCACAGGAGACCATTGACCTTCTTGGCCCCAAAAAGCACATTGCTGACTCATGGTGAATTTGTTGTCCATCAGGATTCCCAGGTCCTTCTCTGTAGAGCTGCTTTCCAGCAGGTTGACCCCTAACCTATATCTTATACTGTTGCCTGGGGATTAACTTTCATCTTGTTTTATTTGCTAATCTGTTTGTAGTGAAAGTAACTTCTCCAATGCAATTCCTTGTTACCTGGGTTTGTGTGGGTAGATAGATGGTAGACTCAGAGGTTAAAATTATCTTAAAATCTCTTTATGCCTGGGGTATGCAGTCACCTCACCCTTATCAAGGCATTTCCACAGAGACAGGGATGGGCACCTCTGAAGGAGGTGGCATCACTGGTCACAGTGAGAGCAGGAGCAAACCTGTTCATCCCATCTAACAGTGTATGCTTTGGTTTTGGAATCACTATGCAACATTTCTGGAGTGAGGGTTTTTACTGGTTTATTGTCTGAACATTCAAGCATCTCCGATGATTTGTCTGAGGATATTTAGAACTGCTAAGGACATAACAGGATTACCACAAAACCAGCTTTTCCTGTTGTCCTAATTCTGAACAGGGACCAAAGAAGTGATTGAAACTTTTCAGACAGCAAAATATACAAAGCTCAGCCCTGTTTTCATTTAAGCAGACAAACTCACAGAAGTATTTTCTATCTCTTTTGGCTCTTGAAAAACAGCTCCAATAAAACTGCAACTTTGGACATTAAAAAGAAAAGCTCTGTCTATTTACTTACTTGTTCAAATACCCATCCAGGTATGATATCTATCAAATACACAAGGAGGGGTCTTTATATCACTTTCTGTCCAGAGGATTCATACCAGTCATCTAAACGTCAACAGAAAGCAGTTTCTACAGGTTTCATTACATAAAAATATAAGGACAATGATCACACTGAAGGTCTGGCTACCTCATTACACATTCTCTGACCACGTCCACAGGCAAAGAGCAAGAACAGAACAAGCACAGATGATTTCCCCACTCAAGCTCTCCCAGCTTCTGACCACTCAGCTTCAGATGTGGTTTCCATGATTTAATAAATGTCAGTGGATTTCTTATCCATGAACTGGTCCAATTTCCTCTTAAACCAGTGTAAACCTTTAGCATCTACAATACCATCATTCATGATTTTATAGACCCTATCATTACCTTGTTGGCTGACTTTCTTCTGGAAGAGTCCTAGTTGATTTGATGGTTTCCCACATGGGAGCTGAGGATGTTTTCACTTTGTCATTCTTCAAATCATTTCCAGTTACATGAAGAGACAACACAGGTGACCAGTAGATCATCTATTGGTTTTCCCATGTGAATTATTCTGTGCTGGGAAATGGGAGATACGTTATTATCTTACATGGATATGATCAATTAATAAAAATCCTGAAGCAACTTTTTATCAACCTTTCTAGCTTCTTCATGATATACCAATGAGACTGAGTATTGGACTTAAAATTGCATTACATGAATGTCTCAGCCATCAGAGGAATGGTACATTTTGGTATGTACAGTGCTTATAGGATTGAGAAAACAAGTTCTGGAAAATTATTTTTTGCAATGCAATTGTTTAAAGCACTGTCTTGTTATTGGACCCAATAGAGGGATCACTCTCAGAGTACATCTACTTCTTACTATTTTTCTGATAAGAGATTGTAAGGAGCACCACCAGTATAACTGCATTCGGGAACAAATGGATTAAACAGAGTATGAGCTGCTGGAGCAGATAATGGTTCTGTCCCCTTGACCACATGCTGTTCTGTATAGAAAGGGGAAATCTAACTGCCCAAGTGCTCATTTACACTTCACATGACCCTTATTTACCCCATGAAATGGTATTTTGATTGCTTTACTGAGGACTTTGAATATCATAATTATACTCCCAGGTTTAAAGCTGGCCTGAAACTTTATTTTAATGCTATTATAGTAGCTGAACAAATGCCTGTTGTTAGAGCAGTGTGTATAGTTCTACATACTTGCTATAGAACTTGCTATTGTGTTCATTCTTCTTTCAAAAGGAAAAAAAAAAACTTTGGAATTAACACAAAGCTATGAAGAAACCAAAGGCTATAAAACTGGAGGCACTATGAAGAGTAGCTCCCATCAATACGCTCTGTTAGAAGCATCTACACACACTGAGGTAGACGGTCATGGTTTGGCCTATCTTCTGGCCTAGCTGGCCATAAACCACACCTTCTCTGCAAAGAAGGTAGATGAACTAATATAAACCCAAGGAAGTGTGATGGCTTTAATGTGGCTACCCAGGTTTTGGTCTAAAGCAGGCTTATGTCTAGTCAGGTGGGTGTCAGGGTGGAGCAAACATGATTGTCTTCACTTATTGTCTAGACGTGCCTACATGTTTTCAAGAGATCATGAGGTAAAAGGGTATGACTGGGCCAGAACCAGCACTATAGCTCTTTGTATCCACAAGTCTTCGGGGTAACTGAAACTGAATTAGCATTCTGTGATCAGGTTCATTTACACTAAAAAAAAAGTAGAAAATGGGTAGTTGAAGTGTCTGACCACAGTTAATTCCTCTACTTTAATTCTTTTTTTCTTTTTTTCTGTTATGTGCAAGCAACATTTATGTTTAAAGAATAAACACAGCAAGGAAAATAAAGTGCAGAGGAAGGGAATGTGTATATCTTTGTCAACAACTTTGCATTCCATAGTAAATGCAATTGATAGTTCTAGCATCTGCTAGAGTAGCATCACATTTGCAGCTGACGGTATAATCACTCATTTTTATGGGAGAAAACCAGGAGCTTTTCCCTGTGTTAAGTCTTCATTTTTTAATCTCATTCTCTGGCTGGTACCAGACCTCAGAAGTAGGACCTTATTTTTTCCTCTCATGCCATGTGTGGATGTACACTCTGATTCTACCATTAAACTTAATGGAAAAAAAAAATGATCCAGCCATGTCAGCACATTTTTATAAGTAAAACCCCAGAGTGCCTTATTCAAACTCTTGGTAGCTTATAAATTTATATGCAGCTTTGCTAAGGGCATTTAAACAAGTGAATGTATTTTAAAACAGCATTTGACAGAATTCTATATGATTACATTTTTCCAATTCTGTTGATTTATGCTTAATCTTCTCATTTCCTCCCTCTGGCCTGTAAAAATGATGCTCACTGCTATGCTGCTCACATAGCAAGAACTGGCCAACTTTAGTTGAAACAGCTAATTTGACTGACTCTATCCTGAGAGTGTCCACATGCCAAAAATTCACTCAGTAATTATTTGTGTCTCCTAAATCTTCTTTCCCTCATTTTTTCCACTCAGTTGAAGCCCTTTCTTGACCTAGATATGTGATGTAATTTAACACAGCTTCCTTGTATACTGAAGTTGCCCTCGACCTTGTATACATTTTCTCTGTATAACATGTAGACAGTCTATACACAGCCCATTAAGAAGAATCCTTATGGATTGTCTTTCTACAAAATAAACACAAATTACAACACAAGCTCCTAATTAAGTCCCACAGCTTAAAAATGCTCTCAGCCTTCATCTGGCGTGTTTTGCCATGTGCTTTTCTAGGGAAGGGGAAAGACTAAAAGCTTGAGGAAGGAGAGCTCATCAACTATTAACACCTACACTTAAATGCAAACCACTCAAATGCTTTTGAGCTTTGAGTAGTCTTCCCACATCTATATCCTCCTAAAAAAAAGCTCTGCAAATGGATAGCAGATATCAAATACACAGAGTTGTTAAATTTACTCCTGTGCTAAGGACCCTACTGCCAACCCTCATTTAGTATTCTTGCTTCTCCCAGCACAACCAATAACAGCCATGGATCAAACACATACTAATATTATGTGCACACAGTAAAGATTCTTGATTCCTGAAAAAAAAAAACCAAACCTCTAAAATACAGTTTTCTGACCTTTAGGATCCTTTGTGGGAAGATTCCAGTGGAGGTCTCCATCCCCTAGGAAATAGTTAACTATTATATTATCCTAAATGTATTGCATAGATTGAAACTATGAAACATAAGTTTATGTGATAATTTAAGGACCTTAGATTTGATTTACATCATTAATATTTTTAAGAAAAAGTGCATTTTCAGGTAAAAATGAAAAAAAAAATCACATTTTTTCAAACCCACTTTTTTTTTTCTGAAGTTTAGCTCCAAAAGTTACAAATTTCTTGGGTGATAAATTTCTTTATTTAAATGTATTTCTTTATTTTAGTAAATAATTTTAGTTTCACTGTAATTTTCTAGTTTTTATAATTCAAAAATCTTTACTGAGACAGTTCTCCAAAAATAGTAGAGAGCTAGTTAAATAAAAACCCCTCCTCTCAGCATATTGATATTAACATGAATTTTAAAAATAATAGGCTTTTTTTCCTGCATCTCTGTTTACTACATTTATGATAAAAAACCCCACATTTATTGTATCTTCATATATTTTCAGTTCCCATTTTCAACTGAATACTTTCATTCTGTTTCTTTTCCAGGAGCAGATATCTACAGTCCCCAGCCTGCATGTGAGCCCCAAAAGTCATAAGTGCTCCAAGTAAATAATAGCACGATATTCAAGAGTGGCACCCCAGTGCTGTATATTTGTGTGCTTTACATGATCCTAAAGGAGTTACCCCACAGACTTAGATGATTTCTATTAGCTGAGGGTTATCTTTCAAGGGGTAGATGATGCCCTGTTCATCCAACAGTAGTTTGGCAGCTCACCTATGGGCAATGTCTTCATCTTTACATTTAACTTCCACCTGGGTCCATGGAGATTACAGCTTTATTCACACAGCTATAAAACTCCCTGGTTTATAATCTGCTCCTGCAAGATAACCTCTTCTTAACAGAGTAGGTTGTGGGCTTTTCTTTGGCCAATGACTCCAGTTATCACTTTGCAGCCTGCCTGAAGAAGGGCCTAGAACCTCTTAATGAACACTTTGTCTAAGCTTCCTGTCTCCTCTGTCACTAAATGACTAATTACTAATTTCCAGCTATGAATAATTTACATTACAACCTACTTCCTAACCCCAAGGGTATTTCCTTGACTTTACGTGCTTTCAGTTTTTGCAGACATCTTCATATTCCTGCAAAGGCATCTCTGAACACCTGCCTGAAATAAACTGCAATTTTCCAAACAACTAGTTTTAAAACTTTGATGTCAGTCATAGAAATGAAGAAATTTATCACTGAGTGCTCTGTTAAACCTAATGTGTCAGATTGGGGTGGTTTTTTTCCAAAATTTCTAGTTTCCCAAATAGCTCAGTAGCCACACTTAGTTCTTTACACACTAGTTCTTTACTAATCCTCTAGTTTTCTGCTGAAAGTCGGACTAGATGACCTTCAGAGGTCCCTTCCACCCCAAACCATTCCATGACTCTATGAAATCTCTCTGCAGAGTCTGGATTGTGATTATTGCAAGAGATGTTCTGGCTGCTACCAGCCGACCTGGTTATTTCATTATGCTTTTTATCACAATCACTTTGAGTGATCTGGGCTGACTGTGAACGCCCAAGGGGATGTTTTTCCAAACATGTAATTATTCTCAGTTTGCCACTTCAATTGCCAGGACTAAATCTCTGGCTGGTCTCTTGATTAGTTAGAATTAGAGCCTGTGGCTCTGTGCTGTTGATCTCTCTTGCTTGCCTGACCTAAATTCCATTGTACACCTGCCATTATGCATTTGCTTAAATCTGGAACAAATTCTGGTACTTGATGTACTGCCAGTCTCAGTTTTTAATTCAGAGAGCTGACTGGGCAAGGTAATTTGTCTCTGCATCAACTTGCGGACCTGCCACAGAACCACCGTGTACATGCTTCTGAGTCTACAAAGCTCACTGGGTTGGAGGGGATGCAAAGCTCACCAGGATGAAGGGCATATTAGAGGGTGCAGCCTTTGTCCAGTGCTATTCACTCCTCTCTGTTTCAGATACAGCTGCTCCTGCTGCTACTCCTGCTTTCAACAGGCACTCCATACACAGGAAAGTCTGAACATGTAAAATGAGTACAACATTCAGAGAGAAGTGGTGGATTAAAGAAAATACCATGGAACAAACACCTCCTGTTGAAGTCATATTTAAAAGAGACCGGTGTGGTTAAAAGTAAAATGGTGTTTCTTGGAGTAACACTGTCACTGGCTCTAGATAGCTGCACTTAGCTAGAAGGGATTTGTAGTCTTATTACAACTTTTTTTTTTAATTCTAATACATGATACAATCAGTTTCGATCTTACAAATAATAACATAAACATTACCCAACCTTTGAAGAAACTGTTCCTCAAAGGCAGGAGGCAGCTAAGGTAATTTCAACAGCTGTCATTGACTCTGGGGCTATGAAACAGGGAGCCACAATTCTTGCTACCTTCAAGATAGACATTTTTCTTTTACTTCTGTTAACTCAAACTGGTATGCCCTTAGGGCAATCGATTAGAAATCTGACATACCCAGAAATCAGTGAATGTTAGAACATTTTGTTCTGAAGAACTTGGTCAGAGCCATAACTGGAGTTAGACTGGAAAAATACAATATACACCCGTCCTATTCAGGACAGCATTTAACATTGCTGTCCTCTAAAGCAGGATCTTTTGGGATGTCTTTGTATTTCTGCCACAGCTGATCACGCATCTCTGCTCACAGGCAGGGAAGAGGTCTACTCTTTATTTTCACAAGACATGAACAGACCAAAATAATGGGTCAGTTGCAAAATTGTAAATAATTCTGGACACCTAGAGGTCCATGCAAGAGGTGGAGCATCCTATTCTCAGAAATAGGCACATAGATTCTGACAGAATGCCATTTGGAATTCTAAATTTTTGAGTGGCCCTGACTAAGGTGATATGATCACCTGAGATATCTAGAATTTAAAGACTACATCTGTTCTTGGGATACCTAAAAAACCATCAGATTCTCCTTTTCTGATAAGAAAGATACAGATGATCTCCAATATATTTTATGTTAATGAAATCTACTGAAATGTACAAACTGCAACAAATAAAATCAGGACAATGGGAAAAGTTTCCAAATAGACAGAAACTTTCATGGCTCAAACTGTATGAAACACATATTAATTATCACTGCAACATATGAGTTCAAATAATGATGCAACCAGGAATAAAATTATTGACAGAAAAAATTGAGATAAGTTATTAAGACAGATGGTAATATTAATGATTTGTGTCAGTGAGTCATTAGTAGATTTTCTAGGTGATTATAAATGTAAAATGT
This sequence comes from Megaceryle torquata, assembly GCA_024611175.1. Lineage (NCBI taxonomy): Eukaryota > Metazoa > Chordata > Aves > Coraciiformes > Cerylidae > Megaceryle > Megaceryle torquata. Next base: position 21,543 of record JANIJG010018845.1, read on the forward strand.
TTCCTTGTGTTTCATAAAGGTGGAATTAAGCTGAATTCATTACACCTCGGAACCGTAGGTAGCACTGGAGACTGGAACTAAATCTTCAGTGTCTCCATTTGAAATGTTCACTGTTCTCAAAACTAAAGAGACAAGGAAATAAATCCTTTCCAATTATTTGTCATTTGGGCAGGGACTTTGTCCTTCTAAATGTGTGTACACTGCAAAGCCCGTTTTGGGTGTGACTGTCCTTTTAAAGCTACCATTATTATTAATGTAAATAAAATATTGGCTAAATTCTTAAGCAATTCTGCTCTAAATTCTAGTTTGGGTCTCTTTAAATTTCAAAGGCATTACATTGATTAGATATTTTAATTGGTCTCCTCATTTAGTTTATTTTATCTGAACTATTAGTATTTGATATATTGAAAACATATGGGTCCCATTTCCACTGTGCTCAGTGTAGGCTTTCCATAGAGGCCCAGTCACTGGGGTAAGGCACATCTGCAGGAACAGAGAAGGTTCTGGGATTAAACCAAGATGGCTGAAATTAGGAAACTGGGGTGGTGATTGCCCCATTGCTAGATTTATTCTGGTAAATAATATGGGTTTAAACCCTTTGACTACTATCTAGATACTCAACCACTAAGTTATTTGGATTGATACTATCTTTTAGCTCTATTCTATTTTCTAGAAATAATTATCTCAGAAACAAAATCTGAGTCCATCATCCTCATGACCAAGCCAGGAGTGGTATTGGTTAGCCTGGTCTCTTTTACCACTAGCAAAATCTCTACCCCTAAATTGAACACTTTTTTCCTCAGAAGAATCTTCTCAAAAAATTATTAATCATCCTCAATTTTTTTACTAGCTAGCAATAAGAAAATTTCAGAACAGCTTTAAAATCCAGAAAGAATAATCAGCTAAATTATATACAACAATTGTTTAAACTGCACCTATGGCACAAAAAGTCTGGACCGGATAAAATACCTGGTCCATTTATTTGTTTAATTTTAGTAGAATTTAAATAATAACAATTCTTCCATTTGAGACTGTATTTCCCAGAGCAACATTGCACATTCCTGATGGTGGTTGTTAGAAGAGCTCGGCAATGGTCAAGTGTCCCTTTTCCCACAGCTCATGAGCACAGTAACATCGCATCTTATGAGCAAAGCTCTGGTGCAAACAGTCCAGAAGACCTTAACAATTAGTCATGAAGTACTTAAGGTAAAATCTACATAAGATGAATGCATATGTTAGGGTTTTCAAAGGAGGTGAAGGGATTAGAAATAGCCCATAGGAGGCTGGTGCTTACGGCCCTGTAGCTTCCTTGGAAAATCCCAACAAAACATATTGCTGCTAACATAGAGAAGTAGAGCCTCCAAGCTGTTGGTGTCTTTTCAGTCAAGTACCCAACCCCTCTGGGGCCTTTTAGCATTGTAGCGTTGGAAGCAACTTAAAAAAACCCAACAACTAACTGAATCCATGCCAAGTGGGAAAGCAGGACAAACAGCCTTCCAAGAGCAGAGAAAACAAAGATGAGACAGGAAAAAAATAAACGAGGAGAATGATAGTCCTATTTCATTCTGAAGTGGGGCTTATGTAAAATAAATGGTGATGAGATTGCTGTCCAAGTGGAACATGAGAGAGAGATTGTGAAAGAAAAAGCATTTATGCATTAAATATTTGGAGTTATGCTGGAAACTCTGAAGTTTCCAAGGCATCTCGCAGTAGACTGTACAAATGAAAAGAAAGAGTCAAGGTGTCTTGGATCAGGCAGCACCCAATATGTTTATGCAGCCTTGATGGGAAGGGACGTGTTTATTCAAGCTGCTAGCCAAAATTATATGTGCGAGTGGCCATTAAGGAAGGGAAAGAATTTATTATTTGTAACAGTGCAATGTTATATATGTAAAAAACAAAAACAAAAACAAACAAAAAAACCAACAAACCACCTAAGAAAAATGGATTATAAGACATTTCAAGCTGGGTTTTCACAAATTAGAGAAGCAAAAGGGGAGAAGGAAAATGGGGGGGGAGGCGGGGGCTGTAGGAAAATACATAGCATTGGGCTATTCACAGAAACTTAACAGTGAAACAGTGATTCAGTGTGACCCAGAAATAAGGGACTACAGTGAAATGCGCTCCCATGGAGGCTACACCACAGTGCCACCCTCCCTCTCTTTCCAGTGCCATGGGTACCTCTGTCCTTGCGTACCTTGCTGTACAACAGGGATCAGAGTGCCAGCCTAGTTAAACTCCAAATCTTTTTTCTTATGGATTAGATTTCAGCCAGGTGAATTCCCTGAATCAACACATAGCAAGTTTGTGGGTATTTTGGAGAAGAATATCTATATATTCCTCTAATAATATGGCATCTCATCATTAACTCCAAAAAATATCTTACTGGAAACTCCAGGATCTTGAGTGTTTGAAAAGTTGCAGAGTAATGCTGCTAGATTCTGCAGTGACTCAGAAAGACATGTTTTCTAGCCAGAGCCTACTCGCTCTAGACATTGGAGCTCCATCTCCTTGCTAGACTGAGTTGCATTTCACTATTGAAGTGAAACCCATGTAAGGGGTTCCTACAACCCGCCTCAGGGAATTATTACTGTACTTAAAGAAAATTGCTTTCCAGGCACTGGGATTTGACTCACATTTGTGATGTTTTCAAAGAAGCTTGAGATCATAGCTCTCAAATAGCACTTGGGAAGACACAATTGTCTAGCAGATGATTTTGTGGGCACCGTGGTCCAGTCCCACACAGCCTGTCTCCCTCACATGACCACAGCCAGTGGCAAGCACAGAGGGAGGGTCTGTCAAAGTGTAGACTGGCTAAGTCTGGGGTTTTCTCACAGTAGATAAGTATGGAAATTCCCTTGGATATTGTTTCAACATAAAGAAAAAAATCAAGGTTTTAACAAGGCTATTTCTGTGATTTTCTTGACAAGTCAGATAAGAAAGGGGGAGACAATTTTATGTTGCCCCTTTTCTATAAATTCTCTCGCAGGGTGGTCCTAAACCATTTACCCAAATCCTAGGGATGGCATCCTTACCAGGCAAAAGAGTTTTGGTTGAACTGACATTGATGGAAGTGATGGATACCAAAAGAAACTAAACAGCTATTCAGCAGATATCAGCAATATGAAGAAGAAAGGATTTTGATGCAAGCTGTGTTTAGATGTCTAGCTGCAGTGTGGAGAATATGTTACTCCACACAGCAGTTCACACTTTATCATGTGGACTGAATTCTTTGGGGTTTTTTTCTTAAGCAAACAAAATTCTTGCTGTGCTATTCTTAAGACAGCAGTTCCTCCCACTGGAAAAGCCCAGGCACCTCAGCTTTCATTTTTGTGATCTAACTACTTGGCTTCCCAGCTAAAGCCATTTATTTGTTTGAACCCAGTAAAAAAAAAGACTTTACAATAAAATCCTCTAAATACTTAATAGAGTGGATTTTGAAGTTTCATAGGTAAGTTTCAAGATTTCATAAGGAAATCTTGGGAGCCATTTACCCTGTCACTCATTGAAGTACTTTGCATCTGAGCACATTTAAAAACAAATCTATGAAAGGATTTTGTTTTCCATGACTTAGGGATAGTTTTAAAGAACATTTTACACCTATTAGCTCTGTGCTTTGTGTAAATGTATCAACTGTTGACAATATTGTTTAATCTGTAGCTGCATTACCTTGCATTTACCATCTGTTCCTTGAATGGAACCTCTATAATAGATTATGTTTAACATTAATTTAATGAAGAAAAATGGACCTGTAATTACATTTTCTAGTAAACTGTTGTCTCAGCTCTATCTTTAGTGTCATTTACAGCAGGTGGGAAATGGCAAGGGATTTTGTGATGGTGCCTCAGCAGCCAAAGGGGGCCAGGGTTAGGCCCTCTGCAAGGTCACTGTCTAAACCTGTCAGGGTTATCTAGTGCACTGCTGAGGTAAAATGGTCCTATTTCCAGTGCAAGGGAAAATTCACTAGACTAGGGCACACTGGGTTTCCTGAATAATGCCATATAAATAATGAATTTATGAATGAACTAGTGTTCAGTTAAATAGGATACACTTATAATGAACACACCTGTTAAGCTGAAGGATTCTACTTGATAAATTCAAAGTTACATCTGAGTTTAAAGCTGCTCACAGCCCAGTGAGTGTAGAGAAACTGAGTCTCTGTTCAGCAAGCTAGATCAGATGGTGAGCAGAGACTGGTTTCACTTGTGTCTGAGTCTACCGTGTTACAGACACTTATTCACCAAGTAGATCACCATAGCAGGGAAAACAGGAAGTTGCATTATACCTGGAACCAAATATCACAAACCAGGATGCTGTGTCTGTGGTACACCACAGGCTTGTGTGCTTTCCTCTTTCTGAACACTTGTAGACTCCAGCACTCTCTCTTCCATTTCTTTGGCATACACTTGCACTCGTACTCCTTTGAAGTCACCCTTCTCTTTTCAGTGTCCTTTCCTCAGGCATCTCACCTCAATGTTGTAGGACTTCAGGACTAAAGGTAGGGAAAAAAAAAAAAAAAAAAAAAAAAAAAGAATAACCAAATCCAAAATGCCACTACAACATCAAAGAACCATCTCCCATATTTCCACCTATAGGCTTATCCTGTTTAACAGCTCTAGTTAAGCCCTTCAGAGACACCAGCTGTGGGAAGGCTCCACAGCAAATTGCATTCCACTTACATCAACATAAGTGAGATATAGATATAGCAAACCAGGAATACAGTCAAGTTCCTTCTACCCAAATTCCTCTTTTCACTTTGGGACTGTGTCTTTCCATCATGCTTTTTCTTCATCCTCTTTCCAGTGTATGCTACCCTTCCATTTTACCATCTAAGAGCTGGTTGTTGGTTGTTGTTTGTTTTGGTTTTGTTTTTTTTTTTAATATTCTAGTTTCCATTGTCAGTTGGATGCCTTTAATTAATAGGTCAGTGTGGAATAAAATGAAACAGAAATTCCTGTTACACTGTCATAATGACTGTGCAAAAATACACAATAAAGAAAATACACCACTAGGCCTCTGATTAAGAATAATCCTTTTTCTGCTGCTACTTCTGCCACAAATCCAGACTGAATTCCATCTCTGAAACCTAGAAAAAGGCTTTCTTTGAGATCTGCTCTGTGGCTGATACTAATTCCAGGAATTAGTGAGACACATCCACTCTATGCAGTGGAGAAGTGTGCATCAAGTCCTAAGATAATGTTGAAGTGAGACATGAAGCCTTAGACACCAGACAATAGGAGCTATCTGACCAGTGTCAGGTCGGGTACCTGTGCACCGAAGTCTCTGTCTCTGGGTAGTTATGTCATGTCTATATGTGTAGGGCACGTGATGTGGTACAAAGCTAGAGTAGGGGTCTCCTGAAGTATGCCTGTTGGCTTCACAAATCAGGATTTATAATTGCTAGAATCATCTTCACTAAGCCCTGGATGCTCATCAGTCATGCTGATGGATGATTCCATTACACACAGGCACAATGGTGGAACAGCTGTTATTTCATAAAAGAGGAATCCTGTTTCAAAAAAATTAAACTGGGTTAAATGTCATGGATCTTAATGGGCTTCCAGAGTTTTAATATGCTACATTCTGCTTTGTATGGCATATGTTATAAGAATTAGTTCATCTAATTTCTGTCCAAAGTCTTCATTAAAAAAATAATTTGGGGAGAACGTTTATGTCCATAGTCAAAATTGAACTGTTTTATGAACCCCTGCAGTGTCTGCCTGTGATAAGGGATCCAAATCCCTTCCATACCATACAGTGAGTTGGGAGCCTGGGGCAAAACTTTGTTATCACATGCTTGTCCCATGCACTGCTCTGAAATGCTGCATCAATATATCACCACATTCAAGAATGAATTCAAGGGTTTTTTTCCTGCATGTTTAGGAAACCTTCTGTAGTTTTATAGTATAAGCCCTCACCAGAATATAAAAATACAGATCTGCCATGAGAAAATATCAAAATAGCCAATAAATCACTTTTGAGCCACTATACCATACTGCAGTTGGAAAGGTGTGGTAAGTCAGTATTTTCAAGTGATGTGCTCATTAAAATTTTTAAACTTAAAAATAGTTGTCTTCAGAAGGTTTTAGCAAAGAAAATGCTAAAGACATGAATAGTGGCTGTATCACCTGACAACCTGAGCCATTTATGTCAAACAGGACACCTCAAAATTCATGAGCCCTGAATCTGTGGCCACTGCAAGAGAATTCTAGTGTAGCAGTACAGTCCCAAGTGCACACACATCAGAGCCTCTTGATGACTAGTATCACATTGAGAAGGAAAAACCTGGTTCATACATTGTTTTGCAATATCTTCCGTGCCTTGTAGAGAACATACAAACAAAAAGAAAGTAAAAATATACAAGTGAATCTTCCAAGAAAACGTTGTAATGGAAAAAAATGACAAAGAATTTCCTTTGTTTGGAATAGTAAATACAAAGAAAATCTCTACAAACAAACTTATTTCAGTAATGATATGAGTTAAGTTCACAGTGTAGGTCATGAGACCACTATTTCAATTTCAGGAAGAATTACAGGAAGAAATTCCTTATAACCCTGGTGAAGTCTGCTGTATTTGACAGTACAGTCTCCAGTTGATTATGGGATTGACACACACCACTGTATCTGGTTATTGTAATTTCTTCGGGAGAAAACAAGCTCAGTATAGAAGGATGTACCTTCTCACAGATACATAGGAAATCTCTGTTATTTTAGGTATTGGCCATGCAACATGGAGACTGCCATCTTCAGGTCACTGGTTTAACTGTAACACAAGAACATCAGCTGGATCCGACGGCCCTTGTGAAGTCAGCTGAGGGTCATCACCCCATTTCTAACGTGTCCAGTAGCCTGCCTCAGCAGGAGGTTCAGCACACAGCTGTGAAGGTCAAGCCATCTGGAAGCTTGCTTTGTGCCCGTGGTATTTTTTTCCTGTTCTTCAATATCTTCTAGTTCACTGGTTTAACCTCTGTACTTTTTGCAAGAGTACATAATTATTAAAAACTGTACTGGGTGAATTTGCTCTAGCAGGATCTAGCAAAAAGCTAAAATTTTCTACCAACCTTTTGTCTGTGACAAGTAGAGTTGATAATCTATATGAATGATGTATGTGAGCAGGACTCCTAGAAGACACCAGTCACTGCCACAGTGCCAACGTTGTAGTCTGCATGCTGTGTGAATGCAGCAAAGCTGCATCAAAATGCAGAATTTTTTCCTCTGAAATAACCTGCAGAGAAAGAGTGTCTTCAATCCTATTCTGTATTTACTCATTTCACTGAAAAGTTTAAAAAAGTAATTTTAAAATTGTATTTAACAAAAGGGACACAAATAGTACCTTTCAGGGCCTTCTATGTAAACCTCAAGACATTTTCTTTTTGAAGGTGTCTGAGCAATTACTTGTTTTTTTCAAATGTTTAATTGAAAGTGCTCTGGTTTTTCCAGCCATTTCTTGAAGTCACGTAGCTGTGACTACACAGCTTCTATATAGCTGGTATTCTTCTAGAGCATGCTGAAACTGTAAATCCAGGGAGTATATGGCAAATGTCAAAAGAGGGGATTAAACTGTTAAATTGCCTAGAACTGTTTCTTTTCTTTTTTCTTTCTCTTTTCTTTTCTTTTTTTTTTTTAAGTCAATTAAGGAAAAAAACATAAAGTGGCCAGAGCCTTCAAAAAAACCCCAACACAGTTACAGCAAACATGCAAATGGCACTTCAAACATGGACCTTTTTAAGACTTTGTATTTTGTTATATAAACCAAAATGTTTTATACTTTCTTACCCCTTTGTTGCTGGTTTGTTTGTTGACGTTTTTTTCAGTTTATTTAAAGTCATAGTTTGTTGTTCTTTCTCTTGCTTTTCCACGTAGGGGACTGGTACCACAGGCACTGTGAACTTTTGCTTCTGAACAGAAAAGATGGGAATAGTAAACTGTATAAAAAATTGCTTTAGAAACAGTTTCTAATGGTTAGCTTTAAATTCTGGGCCTGCTAGCCAAAAACATGGATGCTTTTTGAATACAGTGGAAACATCTAATTTTCAAAGATGGAAGAAATGGAACTAAGCACGTAATAAGGGTAGTATTCAGTATAAATACAGCAGAGATGGTCCAATAAAGATTACCTAATGAGCATTAGATTGCCTCCTCTAATTACAAAGTAAAAACAAATAGCTCCTAACGTTATGCATTAGTAACAGGCCCTCAGGAAATGCCCCAACCCAAACTTTAAAACATCCATCTCCAGTGTAGAAAATTTAATCTTTTATTTACTAGCAATGATGCTACTAGGCACTCTGTGTATGAATATCAAGAAATCATAAAGCCTAGTTTTTCACTGTCTTGAAAGCAAGTGAAGACAGCTATGAGAGTACTTCCAGATGTTGAACAAACCCGCCACATTTCACGGATTCAGGCTTTTCTTTTTAAGACCATTTATAGAACTTTGGAAAGAGCACAGGGTATCGTGTTATTAAAAGGTAGGGAGGAGCGTTTTATTTTTACAACAAATTAAAGACATGGCTTAGTTTTTTTGCAATCACTATTAATATCTGTAGCCCAAAAAGGAAATAGTTCTAGGTACCTATAATTAAATAAGCATCTGCCATTACATTAATGGATTTGCACCAAAGAATATGTCCTCAGTTTAGATGTAGCAAGTTGTAAGGCATCCAGACATTCAACTGGGTCTGATGTTATTGTGAAGTTCACAGAATTTCTAACCATTTAGACTGCCATGTTCTGTGCAATGAACTTTGTGTTCCTTTAAGCAATAGTTCCCCAACAACAACAAGAATTAGAGAATGACTTCTGAGAAGTATTGCAGAAAAGGGACATCTCTGCAATTGTTGTGAAGCATGCTGAGATCACACAACCAGTCCAGAGGAAAGCAGCAGCACGTAGCCAGTGTGTTCTGTTCTAAGCACTGACTGCTTCAGGAAGAATGGAAGACTATACACCAGTGATGAGAAGGGAGGGAGGAAGACTAGGAATACCCACACATTAAAACAGAATATCACCATTTAAGACAAAGTTGAATGAATTCCTTTACTCTAACATTGGATTTACTCTGATGAGAATTGGAAAGAATCAGCATATTTAACAATTACCATGGTCTGCATTTTATGTTAACAGGCTGTCAATAAGCCAAGTCAGTTTGGTAGCTTTGAGCTTGCCTAGTTCTGATTAGTTTATATCTTTTATGCAAACATTAACTCACTCCTGGCATGTACTGTTCTTGCAAATGCTAATCACGGCACAGATTATATGAAGACGAAACAGATTTAGCATATCAAGTTCTACTAAAGATTGTAGGTGTGCAGTCAACAGCAATATGCCTGCCAAAGGCAACAAAACAGGGAAAATAATATCCAAAACAAACCCTTGTCTGCTTAGTTACACAGGACCATAGTCCTACTGCGTGACAAAAATCTTTTATGTCAACTGGCAAGCGACGAGGAGCTTTAATGATCACTCTGTGAGATGTCTCCATGGATTGATCATGGTTATTCAAAGCAGGTTCTACTTCATTAATTTGGTGACTGTATCATAAAGTCATGTGCAGGTCCTAAGCTATAAATTAGACTTGTTAGACGATGAAAGCGGATGCACTGTTTATGCACGTATTAGTTTTGCTATGCAGGAGTAACAGTCAGTGCAGGTTCTTACAAAGAGATCATTAAATTGTACTTTTCAAAGCTTCATACACAGCAGGTTGAAGATGTAACAGAAGCTGAGCTTTAGTTCTTTACCTTTCTTCTCTTTTACCCATCACAACTTTAAAAAAAAATAGCCATCTGGCATCCCATCTGGTTACAAGTCCAACCTTACAATTTCTGAAGCCACTTTTATATGTCTCCAGCATTGCCTTTGTGGAAGAGGCAGATTCCCTCCTGAAACTTGACATAATTTGGGACCTTTTGGATACTCTGAAACAAACCAGAACACAAGGATAGAAATCTACCATTCTAGGTATTAATAAGTCTGAAAAAATTACATTATGCTGAAGAAGAAAAGAACACCTGTTCTTGCCTTCCAGGTGCTTGAAATAACATAGTTGCTGAGCTTCGGGGATTGAGGGAAGAAATTGTATTTGTCTGCTGCAATTAGATATGGAGTCTTTAGGGATTCCAAAAGCTGCATGAAAACAAGGAGAGAGGAATTAAATAACTTTTAAGGTAAGAAAATCAGTTAGACCATCTTTAGAGTTTTCCACTCAAACAAGAAAGCATACAAGTATGCCTAGTTTGTTTTTTACAAGGAAAATTAACAGAGTTGATTTTTCAGCCAAGTATTAAGTTTGGTTTAGGACACAGAAATCAACATGATTTACAAGATAAAGCCCACGGACCTTTATTCTATAGCTTCTTACACACAGAAGGGCAGCTGGTGCTAGAAAGGGCACTACAGGACTCAAAGGAATCTATCATTCCCTCTCAAAAACTGCAAAGAATTGCAAAGTCAAGCCATTCCTCACATACTGATTTTAATGAAAGTAATTTTATCACCTCTTTTTATCCTGTTCACCTGTGAGAGAAGCATCTGATCAGTCACCTGAAAATACACTAACAATCTCTGTACTGGAACGTTTTTAACTAGTGTGAGTGAAATCCTTCAGCTGAGACACATGAGCTCTTTCTGAATGGGAAAGGTTACTTTCTCATCAGTGTGGCGGGAATTTGGCATCCTACTGCCTTAATATGAAAAATCCCAACCTGAAACGAACTCAGATATAAATCTAACAGCACCCAAATATATCACATGATGGAAAGCCTTTAGGATCACAGCATGAACAGTAGCAGATGAAGCAGAAGGACCATCACCATAACTAGTCAATGACATGGGCACAAAAGTCTTGCATTTATACAGTGTTTTAATCAAGAGAAGTTTTACCCCACAAAGCAGTGCGTAAAGAAAGGCTGTGTGCTTTCCTTTTGCAAAAAGGGAAAATAGTTCTGGAATTAAATAGATGGGTTTAGGCTTCTTGCCACAGTAAATCTCTCCTAAATCCTTTCACCCCACTCCAAGGGTGGGAGTGGGAGGTGCAGGACACAGTAGGGTTAGCCAAGTCTTCCATTTCTCCCAAGAGGACTGAGATTGCTTTAGCTGCTAGGATGAGGAGCATGGATTTATTCAGCATGTTTGGAATAGCACTTATGTTAAGTAATATATATTACTTAAATTATAAATATTTTTTTCCTCAGCATATGTGACATTGCTATACCACTTCTGGAATAAGGTAAAAACACTCACACTTTGAGTTGTCTAAGATAAATTCACACATTTCTGCATAGTTTGTATGATGCTGCCCCACCGAAGTTACAGGGAGTTGATTGTGGCTGAGGATCCTGGCTGATCTTGCTTACCCTTTTGATAATGATGCCAAACACTTCCTAAAGCTGCATCAAGAAAGGAGTCAATGGAAATGTGCTGATTTACACCAGCTGTGAGCTCATGCAGGCATTGAGTGGAAATATCACATGCTGCTTGTAGTGAAAAAAATAGACTCAGCATTGAAATTGATCTCTGCATTATTCAAGTAGTATGTATGTATATAGAGTATCAAGATGTCCTGTTGCTCTTTACAGTTTTAAGAAATTAACAGATGACTTCAAGGACAAAATGTCCCTTTTGTCCCTCCAAGAAAAATCATGGGCAGTCAGCTAGTATTTTTTCCCTAGGAACATTTTTAGAAGAACGGATGAAGTGGTATGAAATCTGTAGGTGAATTCAAGTTATAAAGTTATAGCTGTCTTTGTGGATGTCAGGTTATTTATATCAAGTTTAATATAGCCATAGTTTCAATCACTGTTATTTTAGCTTCTTTATTTAAAAATTAAAGAATGCCTTAGGTTGCCTGCCAGCTGTATCACAGCCACACAGGCTATCGTGCAAGAGATCAGTCATTTAAAATCAGTGCATGACAAAGTGTAGGAAAAAGAACTATTCCCACAAATGCAAACATTATGGGGGAAGTGCTTTATATGTTGTAAGCCACATAGTCAGCTGGCTGGTTTAACTGAGACATTCACTTCTTTCTCCATGTTTATAAATAGCAGTATGAAGGGTGTGTTGTATGCTCTACACTATCCTAAGAACATAATTTTAATATTCCACAATTCATATGTTCATTTACATATGGTGAGAGAATATAATGTTAACATTCAGATTTGGAAGTCTCTAAAAGCCATATTGTCCTGATGGAAATCATTATCATGAAAGCAACACAACAGCGAAACTGACTTCCAAAATCCTGGGTGACACAAGAAGTCACTGAGCTCCACCATGCACCAAAACACAAACCTTCACCACATTCACATCACTTGTTCAGGAAGGTCTCTAGTGTAAAAAATTAACTCATTCCTTGGTTTCTGTGACAGGTCAATTTGGTTTTAGTTTAACACTGCTGGGGAGTTGCCTTTCAGGCTGATCAGAAGAGGCAGAAAAGAATAGAGAGAGAGAACTAGACACAATCCAATTAGTCAGCCAGGAGGTGATATCAAAGGCAAGTTTCAATTACAGCATGGTTATTAACTGTGATCATGTTAGCCTATGATAAATACACTCAGTCTAACCCTAGACATGCTAATTTAAGCCTTTATTGAAGAGCCACTATAAAAAAGTATGTCCAGAAGAAGCAATCAGGGCTGTAAGCCATGGCTGCAATGAAGCCATATAGTGAAGATCACACTGAAGATCACAGGGAAGCTAGCACAGTTTTGGCCTGTTTGAGCAGCCAGGAGCTGACTGACTCTTTGGCCCTAGCAATGGTCCCTGTGCACAGAAAGGAGGAGGAATGGACACAAAGCTGTGGTCTGCCTAGAAATATCATTATACCAAGGTGACCAGGCCTGGGACACAAGCTCAGGGGGTTTTCTGGGAGCCAACCAGCAGAAGAGGCTTGCTCTTCAGGCCCTGATGGTTTTTTTTCATCCCTAGGAAAAATTTCTGCTCTGAAGCACATGGACTGGTTCCTCAGATAAGAGGCAGCAACACAGTGCCCAGGTAACAGGTCTCAAGCTTTGAGAAAATTCAAGTGCAAGGGAAAGTTTACAGAGGGATATATAGCTTTGAGAAAACATGAATGATGTGGGACAGGTTTGGGAATGACACCTCATTTTTAGTGTTAAGAGAGGAAAGAAGGTCCTACTGCACTCTAATTATTGAATGTGAGAAAGATGATAGTGAGAAGGCAAGAGAAAAGCTTCTTCGATGACAGAAAAGGGAAGACCCAAACAAATGCAGCTGTGTTGATGGGCGGGATTGGTTTATACATAAAGAGTACAGACTTGAGCATTTGACTTCCAAAAGAGTGGCCTCTTTGGAGAGCAAAGCCACGCACATAACCCATGCATGAAGAGTTTAACATCCAAATAACTGCAATACTTAGTGGATTTTAGGACAGATGAGTATTTACATTTCCAAGTGAGTCAGTGGGATTGCAGATGCTCAGCACTTTGAGAGTCAGGAGCTCTGTCTATCATGACCTGAGGAGCTTCAGTGTGGAAGGAATCTGGTACTGCTCTCAGAGGAGCTGAAACAGACTGATTACTGCTAATCATTCCACTTCCCACTGTATTATCTCCATATGTTTTTGACAGAAGGCTGTGTGAGGCTTTTCCACTTCGGGTGTGCAAAAAACCATCTGAGTTGCAGGCCTGGATTATTTAAACGTGACTTAGGACATAGGAAAGTTTTAAATTCTTTCCTAGGAAAATTCAAGGTAACTAAGCATCCAAAGAAATGTCAGTGTCTGCTTTCGCGTGTAATCAGTCACACAAAACATATGCAAAGTTTAGACTAGAGGAATAGGAAGCTGAAGACACAAGCCAACTAAACTGGATCCACTGACATAAATGATGGGCATCTCTTTCTAATTACTTCTTGAACCTTATTTCTCCTCTCTTTGACAAATTTAAATCAGCCTAGTAAATCATCAACCAACCATCTAATTATTTTCTGAAGACCCCATGATTGTCCATTTTTGCTGCTCTCTAAGAATTTAATTTCTACTGCATAAGACTTGAGTACAGAAATTGGGAAATCCTGTTGTTTTCCAGAACTAATTACAAAAAATAAGAATGATTATTTGAGAAATACACTGTTAGAGGGTTATATGAGAAATGCTGAGTATTTGAAAGGCACACAGAGTTCCTCAGAGGATTGAGGTTTCCCTTGTACGTTATGCTGCTATTGTTTTACAAAATTATATATAAAACCAACTGAAGATCTAATGAACTTACATACACAGTTTTGTTAAATTGATATTGAGAAGGACGCTTGTGAGGTTGAGATACATAAAAAAACCTGAGATAATTCAACTGAAATATGTCACTTAGATCCTGTCTAAAACCTAATAGTTTTGCTGGCATAATTTTATTGGTTAGGAAGACAGAAAAGAAATCCATGCCTAACCAGCAATGCTCATCTGACTAACAAGCTAAAAGCAGCATAAACATTGGAGCAAAACCCACACATCTGGCAGTTAATTTATTTCCATTGAGGATCCTGAGTAGAGGGATATTATTCTGCCATTTTAAGTTTCATCTTTTCCAACAGTACTGCTGATAAACTTAACTGATATATCCTTCGTCATTGACTGATATGTGAAAGCACAGTAGTGAACAATCCTTTCAATCCCAAAATTTCAAATACTGATAATCTAAATAACATGTCCTTAATCTGAACATTTACACAAAGTTAGTTGGTAATCCTGGCCTAGAAGAGATGGAACAATTTAGCTTGCTTTACTGGGGTAGAATTTCACAACTTCCATAAAATGACCTTGTTTAGCCTGAGGCTTTTTTGCCATTCAGATGAGGAAGCCCAGCTGAGAAATGGCAAATGGTAAATCTTACCCACAGCTTCTTCACCAGACTGACTAAACTGAGCTGCAGTGATGCTAGGTGGGTGACACAATGGCTCCATTGGTTTAATTAGATGACTAAAAGTATATACATGGGCACTGGGTAAGTAAAAGGAATTCATTTCAGGAGCACAGGCATGTTCCTAGATATTGACTGCACAGGAATCACAAGACAGACAGCCACTGAGGCAACCAGAAACAACTTCTGTATGGCTCAGAAGATCATTTAAATCAGAAGACTAAGCTAGAAATTTCTACACACCTGCAGAAATCCATTTAATGGTCAAGGTCAACCCCATTACATCATTTTCATCCATTGTCTCCATTCTGTAATGTATTTTATACTAAATTAGGTTCCAGAGAAGCCCTTCTGGGCCTGTCATGAACTTGGATTACACAACCTGCCATGCAGATGAGCACTTTCGTCTGATCAGGAAAGAGAGTTGGCAAGGTTGAGCTTGAATGGGTTGTCAAGGTACCTTCTGCCATCATCTTCTCAAAAAATGGACAGAGCTTGCCAATCCTAAGGTTGGTCAGGCTGCAGGAAAATACAGGGAAGTTATATTTACATGATTTAATTCAGTTATGGGTTGATTTAATGCTGTTATGCATTGGAGGGTTAAAATTGATAGATGATTTTGTCTTGAATGGTCAATAAATGATGCATCTTTTGCTTCTGAAAACATGCTCTTTTTAATAAAAAAATAAAAGAAATCTAATAGTACAGGGATGCTCTCTATCAGGTTATCTCTTTGTATAGAGTTTTATGCTTTATATTTATGCTGTTATACCAAAAAAAACCAACCAAAAAACCCCAAAACAAACAAACAAAAACCCAAAACAACCACACAGAAACAAACAAACAAACAACAAAAAAACCAACCCCACTAACAAAAATCTGTTCCTGGATTCCATTTTTTCTTCAAAAAGCAACCTAACATAAAGTGAACCCTTTCCTCTTCACATAGTTTCCCTTCATGAATGTGATCTCCTCAGAGAAGACAGAAAGAAGATTACTTTCCAGTTCTTATTAACAGAGGTTCTCTTTGTTTCACGATGTCTCCGTTTGACTGTTTATATCTATTTTAGAGTTCTAAACAAATATCATCCCATCACATAAATTAAGAAGATTAATTAGGGGCAGAACTGAAAAAAGCAAGCCAGGCTTAACCCTGGTGTAAAGGATGAATTAAGCACAATGACATCAAACAGGAACAGGAAACTTTGAAAAGCAGTAGGTGATTACTGTCTCTTAATTTATGAGAAGGATTAGAGAGTAAATGCTTGAAGAGAGCACACAGAATAGAATGGGTCCTTTTCATTACAGAATAATTATGCCGTGTAAGACAAGGACATCCTCTGCTACTCATCTTATTGCAAAGCACTCATCTCTAGCCATAGAAAGCCCAAAAACTTCTGGAGTTTTAAACCCTTTTTCTCCATTACATAGTGATGAGAAATTCAGCCCTCCCAATAAATCACTTCAGCCTACCCCTTTTGTTCAACATTGTGTTCCCTTGTTCCTGTCTTTATTATTAACTTCAACTCCACGGGGCATTACCATATTTAACATCAAGGACTTGCAACCTATACTCCATCACCCACAGAGCTGACAAAGGTGTGATGAAAGCTGTGCATTGCCGATGGTGTGCCCTAGTGATTTTCCTCTATATGGTTAAAGCTGTAACTAGTGATCGATGTGATCCAGCCTGACCTCTTTCCAACCTGCCTTGGCAGCTCCTTTCTTTGTATGGCCCCCCTGACAGTTCTTGATTTAAATATATAATGTACAGCTAGACTGCTTTCTCTTTCCCCTTCCAAAAAAAGATTATAGCATGAATTAGGGGAGAGTGATCATTTAAAGGCAGGACATAGCTGTGATATTTCAAAACACACCAGAACATTAGAAAATCACCAGGAGGTTGAGATTATCATTATAGATCTTGCTACATTCAAGAATTTCAAAAGAACCCAAGAGCTGCTACGAGAAGCAGCCACAGCTGTATCACTGAGAAGACATATATGCATCTTTTATTTATTTATTTTTGCTTGTTTGCTTGTAAGTAAATCTATATCCACCCTTGAGATAGAAGCCATCTCCTGAAACTGCCCAAAGGATCTTGTTGGACCTGAACTAACCTTCTTGTAACTGCTAGCACAAGGTTCTAATGGCAGAGGTACCATGTTTTGACATCTCTGTGGTTATAGTTGGCTGCAAACTAAAAATACTGTTTCATAAGAGAAAATGAAAAGAATCACAGAAATCATTTGCCTTGATCAAAAATGAAGATGATAGCTGCTTTACTTTAATTCTGTTAATGTATTACATTGTATTAAAACAACATTTCTATCTATTAAATGCAAAATGACATTGGTTTTTTTCTTCTTTTTTGAACTGTCCTTACTGAGGCTCCTGGAAGAACTTCAAGAAACAAAGGAAAATTGATTTTTTCCCCTCATTCATATCATCCTGCATTTTTCAACAAGACAGTGAGACCACTAACTGAAATGTTTTGTTTGACCACATCAAATTCATGCCTTCTGATAAACTACTGCAGATATCTTACTTTGTCTCAGCATGCCTGAAACAGGATATGTAAAAATGTCCTTAAAAGAGGGGAAAATCACAGCAAGAGGAAAAAAAAACCAAAACCAACAACAACAAAAAGATAGAAATGACATATTAGCAATGAAAAATGCTACTAAAAAGAAATACATTTTTGCTTGGCACAAATAAGAGGCCTCTTTCTCATTGCCAAAGGAAAGTCAGATTACTTTTCAGAGTTATGCAAACCTCAAAGTTTTGCCTGGAGGTGATCCTGAAAGAGAATTTAAGGAAGGTTCATTCCAATTCCTGCTATTTGATCCACAAAGGAGAAATACTGCTGGCATTAGCTCAGCACGCCCTGGGATGCTATTGGCCTGTCAACCTTGAAAAAAGAGAAGTAGTACTGGTAGGGAAAAAGGCAAGTGGTCTCCATGCATGGCTTCCAATCAGCCAGACACAGGTTATTAGAACATTAGACCTCCATGAAACAGGATTCAAAACCCAGTGTGAAGTTAGTTGATCTGACTATAGTTAGTTGGCTATTTTACTTTAGTGCCACTGTCATCTTCAGTATTTATTTTGTATTTCAGCTCCAGTTATGGATCAGGATGCTTTTGTGCATTTGATAAACATAACAAAACAATCAGGGTTTGTGTAAAAAGATAGAAATGACCTTTCCCTTTATAGTTGCAGATTTTAGAACAAGCACGACAAGCTCTTGACAGCAATGTGCCATGGTTTATGTGTTTTGCATTCCAGTACTTTACTGTGTGACACCAAAGAAGATGGAAAAGATGCTTTTGGCACTTGCATACTTGTATCACGCTACAACTTGTCAGTAGGAAAGGAACAGAACCTGAGCCTGCAGGGACAGCCTGTATTAATGGTCCATTAATCCAAAAAGAGTAATCAGTTACCTGTCAGACAAAAAGAATTTCGAAAACATTTTAAGTAGCTTCTCTGCTTATCAATAGCATAATGAGCACAAATCTGCCATTTTCTGAGGTGTGCTAAACCAAAGTCAGTCCACTGCACTTAAAGCAGGAGAGCTGCCATTAAACTTTCAGGATTGTCTTAATATAACATTAGCACTCCTTAAGCAAAGCAACATTTCCCCAGAGCACTGTCCCCTGTAACTCACTGTTCTCCCTGACAGAGTGGATCATTTTCCTGTCACTGATGACAATTTGAGAACAATCTGCTGAATGTAAAGAGACAAAAAAATTGTTTAATCCTCTTATTTCCTTTTCATCATGCTTTTAGATTTATTATTCTTTTCCTGATTTGCCTTTGTTGTGGCATACAGCACCAACTGTAATCCTGTAGTCACATCATCACAGGAGTGAAAGCAAGAAGAGAACCATTACTGCTGGGATATTTAATTCTCCTCTGCCATCTGAGAGATTAGCCTCTGGACTGCAAATTCAGTCGTGTTTTATGGGACGCAGATGCATAGTACTGCACACCTTGTCTTTCTGCGATACAACAGAAGAAGGAAGGCTACCTGAGAGAGAAAGCTTTGAAAAATTCTCTGACTCCTGTAGGACAATGAAAATATTTGAATAAATCACAATATGTGACTTGAACCCATGTCCTTGAATGGAAGACAGACATACACACCATACACTCTGTCTTCTCTTTTCTTTCCTACAATCCCAATATAGAACCATATGTGACTTTTCACTATAAAAACACCACATAGAAGAAATCTTCAAATGGTTACACATTTGATCTCCTGTTTGGTTTTGTTGTTTGGTTGGTTGGTTTTCATTTTTTTAAGCTATCTAAATCCCAGGGTTTGTAAATGTCCCCTCAGATGATCTCTTTAGTATTTCAATTCTGTTTTGTTTTGGTTTTTTTTTCCATATTATTCCAATAAAAGATCTTTCTTTTACTTAGAAAACAAATGTAAAACAGAAGAAGCTTAATGATGCATGTTACAGTGTGCTTCTGAGAAAAGCAAACTTGGAAACATTGCATCCTGGGATTCCCTATTTATTACCTTGCAATTATTTCTCAATCAACCCTGTTTGGTTTAGCACTGAAAGGTTGGCTTTGCTACTGCTGCCTGTCACTGAGAGCTCAGCAAAGGCAAATACTGCTATTTTCTGGGTCATACTCTCTGAAAAGATCTTACAATAAGAGTGTTGAAAATTCTCCCTCACAATAAGTGAGCCAGAACCCCAGTTACCTTCTATTTCTACAGGACTGAGAAAACCCCCTAAAGAGTAACAATAGGTTATTTAAAGACCAAAGTAAATAGATCTAAGTAGACACAGGAAACAGATCAGTGATTCACAATGGCTAAATCGGTACAGCAAGTTTTTGACCAGAGCTCCAAGCTGGGTCTCAGACAAGAGCATTTCCACCAGGTGTTCACTGAAGCCTCTAAAGATGCAGATTAGCTTCAGCCAACACAGGGCAGTCAGGTGTTTTTGTATATCCTAGAATCTTTTCTTGTGTGGGGGGTGGGGCATAACTACATAGTGGCTTTATAGGTAAATATAACCCAATTCTACCCCTATTCCAATCTCCCTGCAGTTTTGTTTTGTTTTGTTTTCCCTTAGAATTACCCCCATGGCTACATGACCTCCAGTTTACTTGGATCAGGGGAGAAAGAGGCCATGCATGCTTATAAAATATGATGCAAATCCATGCTAAAGCCAGCAGCTAGAGTCCAGGAAAAGGGTTTTGACACAACAGACACACTATGTGGTCCACAACCTCTATAGCTACAAGCTGTATTACTGCCACGACTTCAGACCACTGCTGTGATGGGTTTTACAGGGATGCAATGACATTAACTGGTATTGTATTGTATGTGTAACCGTGGTGCTTTCCTAAACTGTTACAGATGTAGATGAATTAAATCAAACCTTCTCATAGCACCGGACCCATTCTGTGAGTACAGGGCTCCTTCAGTGTGATTTATTCTAATTTACTGTTCTTTTGGCTGTGCTCATGAGGATCAGGACACCTAGGGTGCCCAGGGAGAGGGGATGTTCTCCTTTAATTTCTCCTTGAGCCAGGGGCCGCAGCAGAAGCTGCCCTGCCTTACCACACATGCTGCTCCTCGTGGCAGATTATCGGCTGGGAAGGTGTCAACCATCTTACAACCAAGGGGAAAGTTCATAAAGAAATTTAGTGGGAATAAGAAATTAAAAGACCTTATCTGTAAGAATTGGATGTACTGAAACACAAGAAACAGGCTAAAAGACAAAGGAAAGAATGATACCACCTCTAGAAAATTTGGAATCATTTTAGAGGCTAGATCTATTTAAGCTTCCAAAGGTCACCTGCCACTATCTAGACTCTAATCTAGAGTGAAATGGATAAAAAAATGCATCTGATATCATACAAAGCCATACTAAGACTGAAGGACTGGAAGGTGAAGCTACATAAATTCAAACTGGAAAAAAAAGTGATGACTTTTCCTCAGTTAATCACTGCAATAACTTCTCATGCATGGTTTTCCCATCACTACTTTTTTTTAAAAACAAAAGTGGATGTCTTTCTAAAATATATCCTTTCTAAAATATATCCTTTTGTGGTATAATGCAGTCTGTCCTGTACTACATAGGAAGTCAAACATTCCCTTCTGGCCTTAATCTATGAATAATTATAAACTTGTTATATAAAGTTACTTGTTCCTACAGAACAAGTTTGTCTCCTCCCCTCTCAAGGTGATGATATTTTCAAGACATCAAATGTAACTAGCCAAGACAAGGTGTGTTTGACAAAGCTGCACTGTGAGCTTGACATCTGAATCACCGCTGTACCTGTGGGGATGTTAGTAAGTAAATCTTGAGCCTGACATCTTAACACACACAAAGTAAACAGCCACCGCTGTGTCACACAACTTGGTGTGGATTTGTCATTCTGGGCTGGGCTGGAGGGGAAGACCACCCCCTTTGGCCCTTTCTCTACCCCACCATCCCCCACTCATAACAGGGAGACAATTTGCATTCACAATTACAGTGGTTGTTGTGTCACTCTATGCTCATTTTCACATCCTCATTTTCCCAAACCAAACTTGCCCGATCAATGGGTGCTTTTTTTTTCCCCCTGCCTTGCAGATGTTGTTGGAACAGCTTTGTAGAAAAGTTACAGGTGGGCTTTGCATTCCCATTGGGTCCCACTCTAGAGAATCCCGTACAACAAAGGCTTGCAGGTGTTCCCCACATCTTTGTGGCTGTTCCCTTTGAACCGCATCTGTTGAAATGCATCTTGCCTACTGCTTAAAAAAATATCACTTGGCAAGGGGGGTTATTTACCTTAGTTTTAACTGCCCACCCACACCGAAGCAGAGTGCATTTTATGTTATTTAGAAAGGCCACGGGTACAATGTGAGCCTTTGAACAGCGAGGCTTCCCTCCAGAGGGGGAGGCTCAGAGGGGAATTGAGACCCAGAGATGTGGTAACATTTTTCACCTCAACTTCACTTTCCAGAAGGGCAGTGCTGTAATACTTGGCACCGACTGTTTTACCACCTGCCATCTCCTCAGTGTCCCAGCAGAAAACTGCACAAAACCCACCTTGTCTTCAGGTAATTGCACTTGTAAAGTAGAAGCAGGTCACTTGCATTACACATGACATCTTATTAAGCACCTCATGATACATAAAATTAAGACAAATGAAAGAAAAATTTCTTAAAACACTTCTGTGGCCACAGGATGTACAGTTGACTTGATTGTGGTAAGGTTTCCTAGGCTATGAATCTATACTTCCTATAACCTTTTGGAAAAACTTTGATTTAATTTCATTTTGCTTCAGTAATAATTACTGATACCCTGTGAAGCAAACAAAATAAAGCAAGTGATCACAGTAGGGCATAGAAAAACAGACTCAAAGTCCATCTAGGCTAAGGTTGTACTCAATTAGCTTCTCAATTCTTAACATGAGCTAATAACTAAATTGGACTTGCAAAGTGGTCTGGAAGGTACACAGAAGTCAGAGGGTTATATTGGACAGTACAGACCTACTTTACTCTGTTAATTTCATTTTAGGAGATGCTATTTTAATATAGGGGAACTTTTTTATTATAAGGCTGAGTTTTTATCCAAGATATGATATAGAAACCATTGGGAGCTATTTGGATGCTGCCTTCCAAACTCAATGCTTTTATTTTTTAATACCGTTATTCACTGGATAGAGCAGCACTTGCTAAATTCCAGCCAGTTCCTTTAGAAGCAGTGCCCAAAGCAGGCAGGACCTCACTAGCACCTAATTGCTTTTGGAAAATAAACATTTTACTTCATATTTCCAATGCTCTGCCTAACAGCATGGTAGGTCCTCTACTTCTCATGCATGAAAAGAGATTAATGAGGACTTGAGTACCCACCCCCCCTTCAGATGGCTGTCTGTGAATAGGTGGGAAGAGTTGCTACCTGCTGTCTACCTGTCCACTTTGCCTAAACTAGACAGTTAGCTTCATATAGGATCCTAACTTTCTGTTAATGGCTGGTGCAATAAATCCTGTGTCTACTATGAAGTTTTAAAAGTTTTTTTGCAGAAGCTTTGCACAGAAAACAGCACTGGTAACTGTAGAAGTTACCAGCATGCTCCTGACCTTGAAGAGCAATTCTCTAAAGTTTCCATTGGACAGTAATCTACACATTTTTTTTCCTCAATGCCTGCTAAAAAAAGGAAACTCTTTATATACATGATACAATAGATTCCTTGAAGTGTACATCTTTGTAACACATTCCTGCTATTCCGTGCAAAAATCATATTTCATTTGCTTCCAGTTCAATTAATTCTAAGCAGCAGTGAGACCTAAGAATGAAGACTTTCAATGCACTGGTATGTTATGCATAGGAGTTCTAAATCCCCAAAGTCTTTCATGATTTTTGGTATTGTAATGGTAATAATAGAAGTTTCAGAAGAGTAGCATATGAGCAACTCTACGCAGATAAAATTCTTCCAGTCATGCTAAATTGGTGTGGGCAGCTACCACAGACTAGTGGGTCTAGTCCATATTCCTGAAACTAGACTACCAACTAAATATATTCACTGAATTACATTAGGTACCTGAAAGGTAAACTTTTTCATGTATTTTGTGCATCTTCAGATAATCTCCTCTATTATTTCTGAATAATTGATGTATGGTGATAGATTAATGAATGACACTACTTTCCAAGATCCCTTTTTCTTCTTTTCTCCCTAGATACCTTGGTCTGCAAGCTCTTCTTCTATTTTAGAACATTTATACATGTTCCTCTATTTTTTTTTTTTTTTAACTTCAGGCATAATAATTGTTTTAATGATAACATACACTGTCCTAGTCTCTTATTTAGAAGCTTTTTAAAATCTACTTTTACCCACAAAGTACAGATCAACTACATTTGAAATATTTTCTCTTAACAAAATCCAGCACGTTCTACTTGCTTAACAAAGTTGTTCTGTATCATTGTTAATGAAATTTTGTATGGGCAGGGAAAAATAATGCACGTCACAAAAATCTGAGCTACAGACCCACACACTTGACACCTCTACCCATAAATATGTTACCTCATTGCAAAAAACTGGTGGCACAAACTGTACCAAACGTTGTGCCGGGCCACGTGGTTACCTTTGCTAGCAAATGAAAGGTAGTGTTCATAGCCAAAGGCTTTTGACCTGTTGATGACCCACTCTCTCCCCTTCTTAAGAGACTCCTATAAGGAAAAAACCCAAACACTAGAATGCTTGTTTGGGTAGTCTTCTCAGGGGGAATCTTGTTAACCTTGAAAGACATTTTCCTGAATCTAAGAAAGGCTCTTTCAGATTCTTCAAATTCATTATACCACTGTAGTTAAATTAAACAAAATAGGTTTCAGCTGCCTCTGCAGTCATTTATGGACAATACTGGTCATTCTGTCCTAAGATGCACTAAAACTGTGGAACAGGATCTTTCTATAGCATGAAAGCAAACATAATGCTGAAGCAGTTGGTTTAGATGAACAGAGAAACACAATATAACCTAGGTGTTAACTCAGTCATCTGAAATCCTGAAATATCTCCTTTGTATGGCTGTAATTAGAAAAAGAGCAGAAGACAAAAAAACTAAAGAACTATCAGTGGGAAGGCTAACCCAGGTTAAACCAAATCTATTAAGAAAAGATGGAACAGGTGTCATTGTTAAGCCAGATGATTTAAATCTTCTGCTTTAAACTCCACAGCTCTCACTGATGGAACAACAAATGAAAGACATGAAAACATTGTATGGGAAATATACATGCTAATGCTGTTTGAATGTAAAGTGAAATCAGGCATCCAAAGGTGGTGGTGTCATTGAAAAGACAAGTTTTACACACATGTCACCTCAGAGGAAATCCAACTGTTATTTCTGAATGAGTCACTTAGGACTTATTTCACAGAATGAGCACATAACTTACAGATACCCCCTTCCCCATGAAATGCAGTGAAAATAGAACAAAGTGCTTTACCAAAGGAGCTCTGATGGACACCAGCTGAGGTCCACTCTGCACAAGGCAGCTTCAGCTCCAGGCTGCTGTCACCCAGCTCCACTTGCACTCAGGAGCCACCCACACTGATTATTTGTGTCTGAGATTTACAGTTCAATTGGTGGGTGCTAGGAACAGGAGGTCTGTATTAAGGAAAGTGGGAGGCAGAAAAGGAATGAAGCAAAATGTAAGAATCTTAGAGGCCTACAGTAAAGATTTAGTAGATAAGAGGTGAAAAAACAACCACAGAAAGACAAGAAACCTCCTCGATATGTTAAAAAAATATCAAAACATCTATATAAAACAGATAATAGAACCATCAGATGGTAAGAATCTTAGAGGCTTACAGTAAAGATTTAGTAGATAAGAGGTGAAAAAACAACCACAGAAAGACAAGAAACCTCCTCAATATGTTAAAAAAATATCAAAATATCTATATAAAACAGATAATAGAACCATCAGATGGTTCAAGTCAGCACCTTTGTTCAAACTTTAGTAAGAAATATATCACTTAAAGAACGTGTATTGTCTAATGCTATTGAAATCAATCCAACTGAAATTTCATGCTCAGGTTTATGAGTATAGTTTTTGACAAATACTGATTGAAAGAACAACAAAACAGAAATCTGGGTTGATGTTTATCCCTACTAGAGAGTACCATTATTTGGAGGTCATTGGCATGAAATAAATATATGCCATGTAATGTGACCTCAGACAACTTTGTTCTTTTTAAATTGGGCTTGAATTTCACCTAAGTCTTTGGTACAGACACTGCATTTGGCTCCCCAAATGCCAAAAACATACCTGAAATATTTTCAAAACAATTTCTGAAACAGCTGGGACAGACAAAGATGATCTGTAATCAGATAGTACAAAACCAAATAGAATTGTTTCCACCTCCTTTTTCCAAAGAGTTTTAGATTTGTTCTCACTATACCATTACTACCTAGTCAGCCAATCAACAGTCAGCCTTGAAAGCCAAGTAATTAATAAACCCAAGCCCACTGATCATTCAAAGACCTTTAACCTACACTAAAAATTCCTTAAATATACATAGCCCTTAAACATACATTTCAGACTAAACATTCTGCAGAATGACATTGCACTTATTTTGCATTGGAAGTAGGGCAACACTTTGGTTTTCCCCAACTTCTGAGCTTTCTGAAAATCATGGCTGGATCTGCAGCCTCTTACCCTCCCACGAGTGCCAGCCTCTTCAGCAAATTCTTGTTGCTGTCTTGTCTTCAGGGAAAGCCTCAGATGTACAGGCTTATCTTAGTGATTTAAACACAGCTACCTCAGGATGTGATGGATTTCCTTTATTTGCAGTCTTCCAGTCAAGACTAGATGGATATCTAAGAGACATGTTATAGCTCAAACACAGAGAGGTGCCTGATGCAGAAATTACAGGGACAGATTCAAAGGCCTGTGTTATGGGGGAGGTCAGGCAAGGTGAGTTTGTACTTCAAACCAGTGCATCTACACTATAAATTTCAAAGATGCCTGCAAAAGTATGAAATGCACAAAGAATTTAATGTGAAGCATTTACCTTTTCCTTTTGTCTGAGCTGTAACCCAAGGCTTTGCCTTTCTGCCACATCATTTTAAAAGGAAAATAATTTCCCTGCTCACTAGTTTTACTGAAATTATTTAAAATAATTTCTCAGCTGCCACTTACTTGAGCATAGAAACTGTCTTAACCCCAAAGCTCTCTCATTTCAACACTTCCTTCCAACAAGAGCTCCACCTGAAACAAAAATAATTCCTCTCTCTAAACTTTCAACCCAGAACTCCCTATTCACCTTTAAATGTAACTCTAGGGAAGAGGATTTCCTGCTCCTTTTTCTTCATATTAGATATTTACTCACTTACCTGTTTTCCTCCAGTCTGTCCTCAGACCCTGATCCTGAAAACAGTTTATTTATGGAGCACCACTGAAAGTGAGAAGGGTCTACCTGTGAAGAAGCTCCTTAAATGGTAGGTCTACATTTGGGCAATCTTCAAAGAAGGGATGGAGCAGATGCACACACATATAGCACACTGTGTTATGAAGCTTCTGCTTGTCCAGGACCTCTAGCTGCTCTAGGAATATTAAATTCATTCTGTGGTGTTTACTACATGGCTATGGGGCAAAAGTCCTCAGTAACTACTCAGGCTCTCCTAACCTTCTCAGCTCTCTATAACTTTGTGTCTTTTTCTTCCCCTTTGGGGAGGAGTCGGAGAGAAGAGAGGGAGGATAATAGAAAATTGGTCTTCTCCACCAGATTAGATGCATTTGAAGGTGACAACCAAAGGCTGAATTTACTTGGCTGTTACTGTCCCCACCTAAAGCCAGTCTGCATTTGGTTACTACTTTCCTCAGCAAGAACCAATCTTTGGTCTTTAGTCAAGTGTGTCAGCTCAGGGGAAACCCTGACAGTGTCCTACTAACACATTAGTTTCTTATGTGCTAACATCTTCTGAAGCTGAGAAGGATAGCATGTGCTGCCCTTAACTTCTGTACAGCTGCGAGGGAAGAGTAACAATGCAGAATGCTGGACCTAATGGTAGGGTCATTTCTGGAACCCGAGGAAGCTCAAAAAGAGAGGGAAACAACACCAAAAGAAAAAAAGTCTCCTGCTTTGTAACAAAACAAGCTGTGGATGTGCCAGGTTATCATGAAACGGAAGCAGCTGAAAAATAGTAAAAGAATTGATACTTGGAATATCAGAAAAGAGCTCATTCAAAATACAGTGTAGAGGGGAAACTGGAAACTGAAGTCATGTTACTCTAAACAGAAACAGGATCATGTTGGCGACCTGCAAAAATACAACCATAATGCAAATCTCAGGGAGCGAGAGCTGTGAGCTGAGCAATCCTCAGTGGGGGTGGCAGTGGCTGCCCAGATTTCTTAGCACTGGGCCTTTATGAGCTGAGCACTTCACTGAGCATGTTTTCTTTAATATTTATTTTCATAGTATCAGTCTGATCTCATGTTCCAAGAATGAAACCTTGGCATGGAAGTGGCATATCTACTGGTTAATGTTAACATTTGATGTGCAATCCGAGACCAAACAGGATTTCATATTGTGGTAAAAACCGAGTTACTATTTGCTTTAATTCTATTTTCTTTGTGTCAGATACATTAAGAGTCTCATAAAACAGTGAAAGATTTTCATTCTAAGTTGAAAAAAAAAACCCAAAACAAAAAAAAAAAAACAAAAAACAAACCACAACCTACTACTACTACAAGTTCAAGCAGAACATGGTAATATCTAGCTAGTAATGAATAGCTTGAAACATCCTTTGAAGAAAATATCATAATAAAAGACCCCAGTGATTTGCACAGGTCTAAACTATTAAGGAGGGCAAGAGCACACTTCCCTGTGAATGAACTACCTTGTAACAAAAGGAAATTCCTCCCTGACATAAAAATAGACAAGGCCAGGCCAAGGTATCATACTGAGTGGCTACAGCTAGCTGTCCAAATCTCACCAGCTACAGACCTTGTCCCATGCATGAATAACCCAGTTCATCCACATGCTTTATTGTCCTGTGGTCTTCTGGACAAAAGATCACAGGAGATCACGTTTCAAATGATGGTGTCCCAGCTCTGGGAAGAACTGAGTTAGTGGGACTCCCACTGCCATAAGGTGGTGGCTTTGAACCACCAGGATTTGGGATTTTGTCTTAGGCTCACAAATACAGTAATTAATGTCAACCACCACTGGACAGCACTTCTGTAAGTCTTAGAGCAGAAACACCTGCAGCATATCCCACCCTGGCAGGGAAATGGAGCTGGTGACCTAACAGTCTTTTCCACCTCTAACTTCTGGGGTTTTATGAATTGTCAGTCACACCTAAGTGTGATATCGCTATAAAATCCCAGCCATGTAAGAAAGCTGGCAGAAGTCTTTGGCTGTGCAACTCTGTGGTTTTACACTTAGCCATGTCTGTAGGACTGAAAGCAGGTGGAAGACTTTTGAGGATCAGCATTGACAGTTGCCTTCAGATACATTCAAAGACACATAGTCCAGTTATATAGACAGCAAACTCACCTGCAGTTTGGGCTGCAGGACAGATGCAACTTTGAAAAAACAAAAAATTAAAAAGAAAAATAAAGCAAACTCTCTCTAAATGCCACCTGTACAGAGGAGAGACTGATACAACTTTGGTGTTCAAAAGGTTGGCAAAGTCTTCTCTGTGTTGCAGGAAGTCCCTAGAGCCAACACTGACACTGCAGCCACTGCTGGCTCTCTGCTGAGAGATGGCCACATAAGGCAATGGAAATGATTGAACATGGGTTAATCATGACACCTACCTGGCCACCATTACTTTAACACTGGGACACTCTGCAGAGCATTTTTCACCATAATATGCTGCAGTCGGAAAGTTTCTTTGTTTCAAGAACGCTAATAATTTAACAAAGTGATGAAACAGAGAGGCAGCAGAACTATTTTCTCCTCCCCCTCAAAAATCCTGCAATAGGAAAGGAAAATACTGCAAACCAGGTCTTCAGATCATGCAGCAGTGCTCTAAACCTGGGACTGTCTTTCATCTGACTGGATAATCACCAAACAGATATGGTTGTGTATTGCATATATGTATATAGCATCCGTATTGTTCTAGAACTTGGAAGTGGTTGTTCTATAGCATAGTCTGAAGCACACTATAGAAAAGGGCTACTAAAAATGTAGAGTTGGAAATCAGAACTGCTGAGCCACCTGAGATATTGTAAATGAGATTTCAGTCAAGGTCACTCTCCACCATGTCAAGAAAGTATATTCAGAGCTGACATGGCTTTCCCAGGTGTTTTCTACTGGGACAAAGTGCAGAGTGTGCAGTTAATCATGAGTGCATTCAAGTGTCCTAAGTCTTTGGGTGAAAGCTGTTACAGACATTGAAAAAGTGTTTAATAATCAGAGCCCCATGTCCCGAGTGCAGGCTGGGTTCATGAAAGTTCACACACCTCCTTCAGAAGCTTAGGCCAAAATGCAAGTGGGCCAGAGTCGAGCTGCAGCTTCAGATGGCAGCAGGGACTGCACACTGCTGGGACTCCCTCTCAGCAATATCATGGCAAGCACATCCAAACTGCCCTTTGGGGTAACCCATGCAAGGCCCTTGAGATGCAAGGTCTCAGAAGGTGCACAATGCCTCTACACACATAACCACCCATTTCAATCACCAGTAAGTGATCTTGATCCAGGGGCACTCAGCTCGAGGTTTTCATTTTGTTTGGAAAGGAGAGTGTGCTCAGTTTCCAGGATCATGACTACATCGAAAGGTGTATGCTGAGTATTGCTGCTACCATAAACTGCAGGCACACGTTACTGTGTGTAGTCACAGTTGACAAAAAAACCCTTTTTATCACAACTACCTCACTTTAAAAAGACTTTTTGTTAAAAAGACATATAACAACAATCGTCATGAGAAAACAGCATAGGGTCTTTCAACTAACTGGAAATGCACTGGCCAGTCAAAACACCCTGTTCCTCCTCACTTACAGTATGTTCTCATAAAAATAAACTGGATGTACGAAGGAATTTTTCCTCTGGAGGAAGAGGAGTGAGGATGAAGACTTTGCTTCTCTCTCTTTTAAACTGACTGTGGAACAGGTTCAGCAGGTTCTTCTCACAAATACAGACAAATGCAGTGCTCCAGTCCAGTTGGAAAGCATTGAAATGGACACTATTCCATACTATTCCACTGAACAAACTGTTATGGTACAGCAGTCAAGCTGTGAAACTCCCCTCCAAAAATATTTTATTTTACCAACAGAAAGGAAAAGGTGATTTCTATTTTATGTAAATAGAGGCAATGGGAGAGATGCCTTGTTTAAACATTTATTCTTAGGAGAAGAAAAGGACAAAATCACTATAAATGAAAAACTCACACTCACTGTAACTATTTCCTAGGGTTTTTTCCCTGTTTTTATTTGGTGTACTTTAAGACTACAGGATGTTTTTCCTCTTATGAGATAGGAATTACCCAAACTAACCTTAGATGTCTGAATGTCAATTTATCTGCAACTTCTATAGCAGTTAGAGAGAAGTTATACAAACTTCTTGCTTCTCCAGGAAGTAGGCATAGGAAGGAAGAGACTATCACCCTGCACAAATCAACATATATGCAAGGAGGTAGATGCAATAAGGCCAGCTTAGAAAGTTGTGTCAAAAAATATTAAACTCCCATCATGTTCTCAAGTTAGAATCCTCCACACACAGGAAGGACCTCATGCCACCAGGGTGAGGGTAAAAGAAATCCTTTTCCTTTGGCAAAATACTGACAACTGTCTGACCATCCCTCCTCTGTCGAGCAGGAGCTCTCCTGCAGGTCTGCAGTGAGGCTGGGACAAGTGGGACACTGGCCTTGAGACAGAGGTGACTGGGGAGGTGGCACAGCCTGATACAAACATCTGAGGTGCACAAGGACACCACGGTCTACATCCACTGCTCTCTCCTGCAGGGTGGGGGCTTGCTGCTGCTCTCCTCGCCCTCCTCTTTGCTTGAATGTATTTTTTGGAAGTGTATTGTACACTCTTGTTCACCAGATGTACACGGGTTTTGCATCACTTTAGACAAAGCAGCAAACTCCTTAACACAATGCTGAACCATGCCATGGCACTGGTGGGTGGTTTTTTTCTACCATAAACCGATTAAGGATTAAGAGAAGTTAATCATTAGACGGCTAGTTGTACATTAAGACAGACTCCCTTCTTTGTGTTTCGGCGTTATTAAATGCCTTCTTCTTTGAAATGCCACATAAAAGTGATAGATGCCCTTTCTTTAAAAGTCAGGCATCTAGTCAAGTTATGTTTTATATTAGTTCAGCAACAAAGAACCCTCCTTGTTTAAATATAGAAGCGTAAAGCAGATAAGGTTAAGTAAGCTGGCTGCTGCGAGCGCGCCAGGTCTGCTCTCTGCTCAGATAAGCAGCTGGAGGGGCAGGGGAGTATTCACTGGGCAAGATTGTGCCGTATGAGTTACAGCATGGAGACAAGGGTACGAGGTGAAAACAAATGGAGCTGAGGCCAAAGATGCAAACGGTCAAATGTATTTGTGATAACATGATGGAAAGCTGCTGGCATTGCCTAAAGGACATTTCATGGGCTTTGAAAGATAGTTTGGTGTTGAAGCTGGGTCTTAACTTTCAAAACAGAGTGAACTCTGCCTGTACACTGAAGAGGGGGTGTGTACGTGTGTGTACGTGTGTGCCTGGGTGTGCCTGCTTGAATGTGCATGGAGGCTTATCCTCACAGTCAACATTTATGTTTAGAGAGCTTCAGGAGTGCTTTCAGAAGTAATGCCACTTCCTCAAAATACACACACACATGCACAGTCCTAAACGAGAGATGAATGAACAGGGAAGTAGAAAGGAGGACAGAGAGAGAGCAAGCAAATCCCTTTCCAAAATCACTAGGAAAAAAGTTTCTCCCTGGAGGAATGATAAACTGTATTTTTACTTACCAACTTTTAAAAGGCAGAAGTGTTGCCTAGGAGGATAAACACCTACTTTGTGTGTCCCTCCCTGGAACCAGGAGGCGAGCAAGTCAGGACTCAGCTAATGTATAATCTATATTTACATGTCAAAACCCCCCCATATTTAGGGTTTTGATTTACAATCCCTAGTTTTCATAAAAGTCAGTCATTCTTAGTGAAAGAATGCAGAGTAGATTTATAGGATCTACATTATGCCTTAAATCTTAACAGCATTTTTAAAGCACTTTTATGACTTGTCCTAAGTAATGTTTTCCCTCTATTTTCAAGACATTTCTTTGTAAAAACAAATCCAAACCTTTACCTTATAAATAAGATCATCTTAAACAACCTTGCTGGCATCAACTCTACTGCAGCGCTAAACATTGTCAGCAAAGTCCTTATAAGCCTCTGTTTTCAAGGGTTCATAGCTTGAATGTAAAATGGGCTTTGTAATAAGGTTTGTCTGATAAGATCTCAACCTGCATGAGCAGTGAATTTGTTTTCACCATCACAGT
This sequence comes from Megaceryle torquata, assembly GCA_024611175.1. NCBI lineage: Eukaryota > Metazoa > Chordata > Aves > Coraciiformes > Cerylidae > Megaceryle > Megaceryle torquata. Next base: position 54,363 of record JANIJG010018845.1, read on the forward strand.
CAAAATAAAATAAATCTCTGGGGGCTTCAGGTTAGATGAAGGTAAAGGGCCTTCTCCTCCGTACCAGGCTCCCCTTTTCTTTGGGAAGTCTGGTTGAAATATAGATCAGCTCAGGTTCAGTCCAGTTAGGAGCAGAAATATCCCACGTATATTTATCACATCAATCCATACAAAAATTCTGGCTGAGCAAGTGTCTGCATCTGTGCATGGACACAGCATTGCAGCACCATTTCTTAAGCAGCTCTCTCAAGAGCTGATGTCCTTTAGACAGAAATTTAAATATTACCAGAGAAGGAAATAGTTAAGTGTCTTGAGATGGAATGAGTTTCTTAAATATTTTTTTTTTAGGAAACCAAGCAGCAAGTAGGTTGTGATAATATGCTATAGGAAAATACTAATACATATGCTATGCTCACCAGTAAGATATTTCTGTGAGACTACTAACAGTAAGCACAACATTTAGGAGACATATTTGCAGAAATTAGGTCCTTGGTTAATGATGGACTGCATGGCACAGAGATCTCTGTATCGCACCTAAACTGTTGTTGCCAAAATCACCTAACTCACGATGGCTGCATCTTTCAGAAGAGAACGTTGACTTCACCTGACAGAAACAACAGTGATGGGGACCAAACAAGTATCCCCAAAGTCTCCTTGGCCACAAGCCTGACTGCCTTGCCTTTTCCCTTTAGTAGTAGGAGTCTCACGTCCCTGGCTGCACAATCATTCAGCTTCAACAGAAGAGATGGACAACACCTCAGCACAGGAGAGTCAAAAGCCTGGCATGATCTGCAGAGTTTTGGAAGGACTAGGAGCTGTGAAGGCAAGAAAGACCAGTTCACCTACCTCTCAGCTGATGCTGTAGTCACGATTCAGCCATGGAAAAGGTGAACATTAAGGACACTGCCCACGGCTATAGCAGACACAGTCCCATCCCTGGAGAAGACAAGGGCTCCATGGAGGCAGCCTGGCCAGTTGCTGTGTGATAAATTTTCAAAAGCTGAGCAAGACACAAGAGACAAAAGCCAAACTATGTGGATCACTTTTTTGGTATAGATCTCTAAATCCCAGTGACGTGTCATGTTAAGGATGTAAATTTTCCCCTAGATTTTGCTGTGAAGGTCTTCAAAATGACTTGGAAATACAGACATAGACATATCAGAATCCATTTCATGGCACAGACTAAACGTCAGTATTTTTATTTTACATTTTATCTTGAGATTTTAACCTTTTCTTTATGATGAAAGAAACTGAAAAAGTTTGGGGTTTGTTTTGATTAAAAATAAAAATAAAAATAGTATGTTCTAACCTATGGTTACTTAACCTGCAGCTCTTCAAAACAAGTGGAAAACACTCTGGGCTATTACAAGCTAGAGTAAATATATCTCAAATACTACCAACGGAGAAAGAAAAATAAGTTAGGAACTGCAAACATTTCCAGTAAATTATAAATATGCTTTAAAGTATCTTGAATAACATTTCTAAGCACTCAGAATATTATCTCACCAAACCAGGTATTTACTCTGGATGAAGTCTTGCAATGTCCAGTCACATGAGTAGTCTCATCCATAGTAACAGGATTGTGAAGGTAAAGACCACTCACTTGAGTACACATTTTTAGAGCCTGATGTTATTCCCTTAAATGATTTAAAATGAAAATTTTCCATTTACAATAGGTTTTGTTATGAAAAACAGGTTTTAAAACACCATTCTCCATTCCATGCTGGTCAAACTTTAGACATAAAAACTAGTCACAAACACAGATATTACCTTGGTAAATATTTAGATTTTTCAATAGGCTTTAAGTGTCAGAAAAAAAAGCAATTAAATTAATTTTAGTATAAAAATATACGTGTACCTCTACTACACATGGAAAAGAGCATCAAAAGATACCATCACATTGTGACATTTTATAGTAAAAACACCTCCTCAAAGAATTTATGAATCAATAGCCATAAAACCTAGTGACTCATAGGTGTTAAAAAGGAAATCATATTTTGGATACATCACTGCCACTTCTAAAGCCACAAAAGAGGTCAGCATCAACAAGCAAATACAATCAAAATTCCTACCTCTTACTTTCCAACCAACAAATACATATTAGTATTTGTGTACAAGAGGGAAGGGAAGGGAAGGGAAGGGAAGGGAAGGGAAGGGAAGGGAAGGGAAGGGAGGGGAAGCGAAGGGAGGGGAAGGGAAGGGAAGGGAGGGGAGGGGAGGGGAAGGG
>JANIJG010018846.1:0-18250 GCA_024611175.1 Megaceryle torquata
GGGGGGGGGGGGGGGGGGGGGGGGGGGGGGGGGGGGGGGGGGGGGGGGGGGGGGGGGGGGGGGGGGTGGGGGGGGGGAATCCAAGTTAGTATAATGCTTATGTCCCCTGTGTGATGGACTCAGAATCTCCAGTTTAACTAGGTTTGCCCACCATATTGCACTGGTTTAACAAACAATTTTATTTCATTATCTTACAGTTCAAGATCTGATTATTTATAAGGTATATCAACCACAATAGAGAAATCTGAGAGGTGATCTGTATGTTCCCACATCTTGCTCTGAAAAACTACAAAAGTGGTGTAGAAGATAGTTTTTCTTAGTTATCATACATGATTAGGGCCTTAGAGATCTGTTAAAACTGGGGGGAGAAGGGGAAGAAATGTGAACCTCTAATGAGGTTCAAATAGGATAAAAATAGAAGGCTTTAAGGACAGTTAATTAACACTGCAGTTCCATTAACTTCTCTGCATATAGATACCATTTCTTAAATTGTGCTTAAGTCACTTGGGACTTCAGCTTTTTCTTTAACAGCTGGATCCCCCTAAAACTCATGTAAATTATGACCTTTGACAATAAACTACCACTAATGAGAAAGTCATATATTATTTCATAAAGAACTGATATATTTTCTCTATTAACATTAGTCAAAATATTAGCCTTAGCCCTAAAGTGAACTGTGAAAAGTTCACTAAGCAAAGTTATGGATACCACACAAATTTCAAGTGTAATCTCAGACTAAATTTTGCTTTATTTTTTTCGGTGAGCAGCTTGAATGCATCAAATTGTTTAAACTTCCGTATTTTCACAGTAGTTCAATTGATATTGTTAAAAAATAGTTTAGACATTTCACATTTAACTGCTAGGTAATTTTTATTTCTTATCAGTGGTTCTAGACAAGTAGCAGAACATTTTCTGAATTAAATATTGATACTTCAAAGCCTGACTTCCCTTGGTACATCCATTAATGAAACCCCAGAAGGTTTTCCAATTCAAAAGGTTATTCAGTGAGATTCCAGTTTCTGATTAACACATACCTGATACTCTGCAACAGAAAGATCAATTTCTACTTTTTCTCAATTCCGTGTTTGTATTGGAGGTGAGCTGAAGAAAATAACTTTTGGTTGGCTGGTTTAATGCTGTTTAAAATATTTAAAGCTGGCCTATTTAAGATTGTACAGAAGAGTATGCTAGATTTTTACCTTCCACTGATCTGTCACTCTGTATTAGTTCTCAAGCTAGGGAAGCAGATTAGATCATATGTTTTTCTATTAAAGCTGTTGATATATAGGGCCTTGTCATTACAGCAGTTTTATTAAAGGAGGTTACTGTCCCCAAGGGGAGTCTTAACATGTACTGTTATTTATGCACAGATGCCTCTGTCATTTAAAGGGATTGTTAAATTGTATTTTAATATTGGGATGACAAAACATTCTCTTGGTCTGCCTCTTTATGCTTCGGCTACCTCATCAGACAACACCGAGGAAACATCTATAGTTTTCAGGCTCATATAATGTATAATTGACTGTTATAATTGTTAACTGTGTTTTTAATGCCTTTGAGCATTAACACTTATCCCACAGTTATGGGGGAAAAAAAAAAAATAATTCTTGTGTTCTTCAGAAACTTCTTTTTGATGTGTTAAGTTTAGCAAGTTTTAAAGGGAATGTGCAATAATTTGCCTTGTTTTTTGTTACAGTGATGTGATAGAGATGTGCTCTGACGTGAGAAACACTATTTTTTATATATATATATTTGTATTCATTCCAAGAAAATGATCTCAAGAAAACTAATAGCATGGCATTTTTTAGGTAGAAAGACCTACAGTAGCAACTAACCTTCCTTCATGGTGCCAGAGTCAGATTTTGTATGTGGCTTATGACCATTTTCCCCTCTAGGTTTTGATTCCTGATTATATCTATGTTCCCAGTATCATATCGATTTACTGTTGCAATTTCATAATTAAATCCTTGCCTAAAGACCTTAGAAGAAACCTAAACCCATTATTGACAGAAACAACATATAGTTCATGCCCAATGATTGCAGGATGAATTGATTAATGCTGAACTATTAATCCAACTCAACCTTGGGTAGGTTAGCTCCAAACCCTACTCTAGCATGAACCCCAGCAACGTGCAGATGAAGGTATATTGGCTTTCCTCGCTCATAACAAGAAGGGAGTGTTGGTGATGGAAAGGTTTACTTGCTGTTGCAAGGTCTGACTGATGATAGATAGATACCATTGCAAGTTCTTTGGAAAATTAAAATTCTTCCTAGATGAAGTATAACACACGCTGATGAAGTTTTAACTATCAGGCCCAAATAAGTGAGGGAAACTTAATGTCCTTTTTTTTGTCTTCTGATCCTTGGTGTTTCTGTGTTTATGAAGAACTCTGATATGGATCCAGATTTAGCTAGGTGGATGTCTATGGTAAAGATTTGGTCTTTGTGCAAAGCAGAAACAGAAGAACTATTTGACGGCAGAGTGACTTTTAGTAATTATTGGCAAAAAGACTTCTATGCTTGTTGCCTGAATTCATCCAAGTCCTGCCAGTTAAACTTGTTTGTTTGTTATTAGATGAGGGCTATAAACTACATGATATCATCTTTCCCAACTAGTCATCTAAAAATGTGATTCTGCAGAACCAAGCCTAAGAAAATTTGGAGTTTTAGATAAGGCTGTTATCAGAATGGATCAAGTGGATAGATAGAACTCAGTGGGCTGGTTATGGAAGTTCTTATGAGGGCTTTGATTTGGTGAAAGTTGCAGAAATCAACACCTGCAAGTACCTCCATTAGGGAGAAGAACATTGTATCTAGAGAACAACTCTAGCAGACTGCTTGAGCATGGCTGAGTTGGAGTTGAGTTGGACTAAATAGTCTCCAATCGTACTTTCCAACCTCAATGGTTCTGTGATTCTGTGTCAGGTATCTTCTGAAACCAAGAATAAAATAATGGTTAAAGAGTATGCAAACTTTGGTCAAGGTTGCTGCACAAAGTGAATTTTATTTTCAGGCCACATTGTTTCAGCCTAATTCATGCTGGTTCTTGCCTTCAGCTACTGGAACAGTGCTAGTGGCTCCAGAAAGGCTGCACAGATGGTTCAGATAGTTGTAGTGGTAAATCTTGAGCTTAGAGAGAGAGAAGTTAAAAAACATTATCATCTATGTCAACAGGTTAGTCTCAAATCTTAATTTAGGACTTCAGTATTTGGTCTTTCTTAAAACAATGGGAGAACTTCACTAGAAGGAGAATAATCTCTCTGGATTTGGGTTCACTATGAGAATACAGTGCCCTTACTACCTGTGCTGTATTCAGATCTCTGATGTAATGTGAGCTCTTGTGAGTGAAACTAGTAAATAATTCTGAGTTGGTTTTCTTCTTCCAGGTTCTATGCAAGTGATGAATAAAACAAGGCGGATCATGGAACATGGAGGTGCTCATTTCATCAATGCCTTTGTGACAACACCCATGTGCTGCCCATCTCGCTCCTCTATTCTTACGGGGAAGTACGTCCACAACCACAACACTTACACTAACAATGAGAACTGTTCTTCTCCATCCTGGCAGGCTCAGCATGAAATACGTACGTTTGCAGTGTACCTGAACAACACAGGATACAGGACAGGTAAGGTCAAGGCTGTCTCCATCTGAGAGCTTCCTTAGACTTACTAGTACAGAGGCTAATGTATATAGTATTTTAATTTATTCTTGTAACGGACAGCAGCAGTGCAGAATGACAGAGCTTCAGTCTGGTGTATAAGTTTAGCTTCCTTGTACTTTTGCTTTTACAAAGCAAAATAAACACACATCAAAACCTAAAAAAAAAATTACACAAATAAATAAATTCCTACTTCTGTAAGAAGCTGGGAAGGGTAAAATAATGTGCATGCTTGACCTGAAGGCATAGCACATGTAGAATATGCCCTTCAATTACCTGAAGTGCCCAGAACAGACAAGGAAGATGCTACAGAAAGGAATTAGTGATTTGAATTTTTCATAAAACAGATATATTAATCAAACTATGAACACAAGAGAAAGGAGTCGTCCTGTGTTTTGGGGCAGAGCTGTCAGCTAGATTGGTTTCTCTAGACAATCCATTCCTGGAAAGATGTTTAGGATAAATAATGACTGAGGAATAATCATGAAGATCAAATGTACCCCTGAGAAATAAATTCTCCCCTGTGCCTGCAGTGCTCCTTAGGAACAAACATCCTGTAGAAGGGATTTCAGAAAATATGTAGCAGTTTCACACCTATTTCTTTCTTGCCTTCTCCAGACATGAGATTTAGGTCTTTGCCCATTACAGCAGTTCTGTCACTTTTCCTGCTGTTGTCTTTTGTCATGATGAGAAACAGGCATAAAACTGATTCTATTTGTGTTGTTTATAGTATATATACTATAGTATTGTAGTCTAGTTGTTGTGGATAGTATACTTTTTTCTTTGAACTTATAGAGGCTTCCAGAACGTATTATAACTCTTGAGTAATAACTATAACAAGATCATTATTTTCTTTCTAGCTATTTACTTGAGTTGTACATGTTATTGCTGCAAAGTCTTGGTCTTAAAACAAATAGGTAATTTCCTTGTTTTGTTTTTCTAAAATAAAGACCTGAGTTAATCTGGAAATAAATAAACTAGGGGAAGTGCACATGCCTTATTAATTGGTTGCTGTTTCCCTCCATTTGTGATTCGCGGCACTAATACCAATGATTGCATGAATACCACACCAAGGTTAATGTTTTATTCCTCGTAGCTTATTTGTTTTGTGTTTACTGATGGTTGTCTGTCTATTGCAGTAATCTTTATATTTAGTGACTATATTCCAAGCACCTGCAGTTTCTACTTGTATAGCTATTGCAAATGTCCAAGTATTTGAATGTCTTATGTTTTTACATTAACTTTATGTTTAAATTTAGACTCAAGGTCTTAGTAAATCTATATTACATTTTCAGTCTGCCTCTCTTACTTTGCAAACTAAATTTCTGGAACACACGGGAACAGTACTTTTACAAATACAAGTCAATCTTTAGGTGTAAATGAGATCCTCATTCGTGTAGTTAAATGTGATACATTGCAGAAATTCAAATAGAAATTGCCGTCACTGGAGGCTGATGTTCATTTCTGATCTCTGGTTAGTCTTGAGTTATCCACTATGAAGGCTTTCAGCATTAAGAAGTTTTGGGGTTCCTCCCCCTGCAAGGTCTGGTCAGATTTACCTGCTTCAGAAAGAGCAGGGAATTGTACTTTAGAACCTTGTTCACTCAGTTTTTTCAAAGTCAGGTTTCTCTGAAATGGCAACTCTTCCTTGAACAGGACGGGAGGGAACAAAGGAAGATCTGGAAAGCACAGGAGTTCCTTTGTAGGGTTATTAATTTTTATTTTTTTTTTAAGACCTGTGGTAAAACAATCTTGCCCTGCAAACATGCAGTTTAGCTTCTTGATCCCACTTTTTTTTGGTTTTGTTTTTTTTTTTTTTGTTGGTGGGGTAGGGGGTTGGTTGGTTGGTTTGTTTTGGGTTTTTTTGGTTTATTTTTCAGGAGAAGAAAAGGAGGCCACAATGAATGAAGCCTTTTGAGGCTTCTTTTTATATTTAAGTTCACAACCTTGGAGTAAGAAAGCTATTATTTGGGAAGGGAGTTTGGTTTTTTAATTCATTTATAAGCCAGGCCTTCTCCCTTTGTATTTTGTCTTCTTTTTTCTCTTTTGTTTAAACTTGAAGAAAGAAATTGTGCTCTCCTACTCCACCTAACCTTCCCTCTGCTTTTCTGCCAGTGTTTCACATCACCTTGCCCTCTTCTCTGTTCACTGTGAATTCCTTGTGTTCTGTTCTTTTGCAAAAGATGATTCTGCTTGTGACCATTCTTTCTGCATTGTAGTATTTTCCCTGTGGCGGAGGCATTGTGATTTGGGTCTATACAAACTTGTGCTGCTGCTGACACCTTAGGGAAATGTGCTGCTGGTAGGTGGATAGGAGGGAGCAGTGTAGTGGATGTTCCTTTTGCACAAGCTGCAAGTAAGAAGTATGAGAGGAGGTGGAAAAGGTGTGACTTTCCTAAAATTGTTTCTCAGTTTCGACCTTTGTTATCAGTTTTCTATTTTTCAGCTTTGGCACTTGAAAAAGTTTGATCAACTCATTAGACACAGGACTTTGGAGAATGGAGATGAAAGGAAGAGCCTGAGCTCAAGGGTAGTTGTGTCTTTGGCTTTAACAGAATTTTGACCATCATACATAGGGCTCGCTGTCACTTTATTTTAAAATAAAAAGGATGGGTTTTCCTTCTGCACTGGAAGCTATTGAGGTAGCAGGTGTTACAGGTGTGTCTTACTCTGCATTAACCTGTTTCTCCATCTAAAAAATGCCAGTGTCATGAATAGGGACTGAAAGGCTCATTCCACAGCCATGTTCCCAATCTCAGTATATTAAGTGAGCAGTCCAATTTTGAAGAGCTTCTCACATCATTGTCCTATTGCATATTGCGGGGAAATTAGGCAAGAAGGACAATTTATTTAAACAAACTGAGTCAGCTGATGAATTAGTCTTTTGAAAAGTCAGTGTAAGCAACATCTGAATCGTCACTAACTTAAAATAGTGGACGCTAGTACTTCAACTTGAAGCAGCAGATGATGAGAATGGAAAAGAAACAAAGAGATCCTGTGACAAACATTTCTGAATGTCAGGGAATTTCATTGCCAAAGGTTCCTGTGTAAACATTTACAGAAAAAAGTTCTGTTCTGTGTGAACATACACATCTCTTTCTGGGAGATGGTGTTTAAAATGCACAATGCATTGTAGCATGCTCGGGTCTTGCAGCAACAAATACCAAGATGTCTTATTGGAATACAGATTTAAACTTTCCCTTAGACATTACTTAATGAGAAAAGCTTCTCTTTTCCATGTGCCTGGCTGGCTGAATGATTAGGTCTTAGAATTGGTGACTGATTCCAGAATTTTTGTCAGACTTATCTGCAGTCAGGAAATGAAAAGACATGTTTATCTTATTAAATTCAACAGAATTTGGGATGGTGGGCCAAATTCAGCCTGGCAGAAGGACACTTTTTCTTCAGTGAATGTTCTGAGAGAGTTCTGTTAATTTATGTTGGGGCTTAATGTGGCTCAGTATGCAGCAAATGCAGTACATGTTTTGGCTAAGTTACCATTCTTGTTCCCGTTGAGCAGTACCCTGTAGTAACAGCTAACCCTATTTGGTTAAGTAAGCCTATTAACAAAGGAAAAAAACTACTTTTATGGTAATATGTCAGTGTCTCACTCTGAGGGTAAGTCCATACTTGAATTATGCAAAGAATTAATAAATGCAATTGTGCACCAGTTGCGTATTTTTGAACCTAGAAAAAAGCCATTGTGGGAAGTCCAGCTCTGCCATTATAAAAAATTTCCTGGGAATATAAGTAATAATAATTCTTAGCACTTTCATGGGGCTTTACAATAATTAACTAATGAATTCATTAAAATTCAGTGCCAATCTTCCATTTCCTTCCATTAATATTAGAAGATGATGATACAGTGGCTGACTTCATTCAAATAATTATATTTCTACTTCACTGTCTAAGCCTTTGACATTTTTAAGTGATTTTAACATTAAATCATAAAAAGGTGGAGAAAGGCTATTGGTAAATGTTTATTAAAGGAGGAGTGAACCTAAAAATATGCGACTAGATCCAGATACATGCCAGGAGAAAAATTGTCTGTTTTCAACATAAAATATTCTAGATTGTAAGAAACACCTCATCTTTTTCTTTTCCCCTACTATCATGTACTCTTCTGATAGTGATGCCATTTCTGGCATTTAAAATGTAAGAGCTTTGTCATACTGATTTATCGTTTCAAGCAAGAAGTAATTCGTAGCTTAATATTTCTTCAGAAATAGGATTATCATTTCACAGCATTCAAAACAGCTCAAAGCTAAAGAGACAATACTTGCACATTATGTAAGTTTTTAAAATCTTTGTTAGTTTAGAGCTTTTAGGATGGCAGTACTTAGAAAGTAAAAGAACTTCTTTGCTTATTAAATTTTTCATAGTCTAGTGCTATTTCTCTTCCATATTAGTAGATTATCAGCCAAAAAATGAGAAGACGTTCCCTCCTTCTCACTCCAATTTGAGATCTTTTTGTTTTATCCAGCTAGCAATTTAGATCCTTGGGGTATCTTCTTGTATTCTTTTGTCTTTGTTGTTCTAGAATGCTGGGGTTTTTTTTCAGAAGTCTTTCAGAATCATCAAATTTAATTTAGTAATGTAATTTACTGAACACAGTTTTCCTAAGTTGTCTTTCCTATCCCCAAAGGTGTCAGTGTTCTTTGTGGCCCACATGGTTATAAGCTTGCCCTGTATGGCAACAATAACACGGTTCAGTGGGCACTGGACAAGCTTAGCAGTATGGAAGTTCAAAGACAGAACAGTAAGCTGTATGCTATCTTTTAATAAAGCATAGGAGAATAGTGATGAGTTCAAAGGTTCTTCAGTGCCTACACTAAAAACTTTGTAGGTAGATTCTAATTCTAGTTTCTGGAAGTTGAATTCCAATTTCTTTGAGTGGAACATCCTCATGTCTTTTTTGTATGTTTTAGCAGCATGAATACTGCCCTGAGATGTTTGTCTCATCTTCTAGGTTAAGCACTCTCATCCTGGAGTATATGCATATAGGCTGGACTTTTCTTCTAATTGGATGTAGTATGACTTTTTAAACTAACTAATGCTTTTAGTAGTGTTCTTCCAGGTTTATTGCTAGGAAGAAAAAAAATAACTTTTTTTTTAAAGTACAGCACAGCATATATCAGCAGCTCCATGAAACTTGGCAACTGGGTTTTCTTCAAATCCTGTAGACAAAATGGCTCTAAATGAAATTATTTTGGAGTTCACCCAAATAGGATGGTGCAGATTTTGGCATTTTAGTAAAGATTCACCATTAAGCTAGGCAAGCTTTTGCTTAGACTGTTTATTATTAAAAGAGGTCTGATAATCCACTGTTGGGAAAGTTTTGGGGTTTTTTATGTGGAAGAGGAAATGTTGCTTGTGATGAGAGGAGGATAAATGTAAAGATTAAGATTCTTCTGCGACCATGGTACATAAAAGGGATGAGCGATACCCATGATACGTTTTTCACAAAGTGTCTCATGGTGGTTTTAACATTGGAAAACATTCTGTGGAAAATCTGAATGGTCAGAATTGGCCACCAAGGAACATGAGCAGACAAACTAACAATAGGGAGCTGTGCTGGAGAGTAGTGCTCTAAGCCACACTCCTGCTTTCTCATATGCTGCCTGCCATAGGAAATGGTGCTGTTGTGATGCACTAAATCATCTTGTCCTGAATTGCAGTAAAGACTGATGATATGAAGATTTCCATTGTTAGTTTTTATCCTTTAACTTTCAGAGGGTGTGTGTGAGAGGAATGTTCAGAAGAATATCTATGTCTTACAATTCTGTTTAAATTCTTGTAAGCTGTGACACTGACATGAGTGAAAAGTGGCTTTTGCCCCAATTCCATTGGGAACTTGCTCACCTGAGAAGGACAAGCAAGACTTGGCTCGGCATCAGCATTCTTCAGTTTGATTCCTTGTTGACCATTTCAAAATATTTGGTTTGAGCCCTTTTGTTTTGTTTGGCTTCATCTGCTGCCCTTCAGCCAATTCCCCTGATTCATTAAATAGATCTTGGCACTGATCCTTGGCTACAACTGAGGAATGTGCAATGCAAATTCAGGAAGAGGAACAAAGGTGTCATAAAGATTACTGTGCATTGCCTTTGTCCTGCTAGATATCAGACTAGTCCCCTGGCATAAGAAGAAAGCCTGTAGGCTGTTTTAACTCTGGTGGTTACCAGCCACTGTACAACGTGGTTTTTACAACTATTATGTTTCATGAATTGTAATGATAATTTGTATTCCAGTTACAGAGATGAGCTGTGCATGTAAAGGCTCTTCCAATTGGTACTACTCTTTTTATGACCCTGCGATAGTGGATGGAGCATGTTACCTTAAAGAAAATTTTGTGCTGTCAGTGTGCTATAGATTAGAGGAAAAACCGTGCCATCATGTGCAATAGACTAAAATAAAATGTGTACACACACCTGTGCTTTGCTCCTTAGTCTAACTGGTTAAGTACTTAAATGAATTCATCATTTCAAGGACTGTTGGAGTCATACAAAAGAAAAATTTCCTTTCTTTCTAGCAAAAAGGTACTTGGAACCCAGTCTTCCTTAGCATCCTGAAACTGATGGAACTGAATGGATCTGAGAAAAAAACCCATGGTCTTAAGCCCCTCTTTTCCTCCTTAATAATACTCTAACATATAGGAACTCATTGGGTTTATCTGCAACCCATTAGATTTACTACAGTTATTGAGGTATTAATACTGTATCTTCTAATCCTGCAGTAGTATCGTATTTCCCGTTGTCACTAAAGGTGTCAACTTGGACTGTTTTGTTCAGGCGACTTCACCTCTTAGGAGTTACTGATTTTTAGAAAATCTGATCAGTTATTTTGATACCCAATGCATATTGGAAAATCTTTCCAATGCAACCAACTTTAATACTAAATTACAGAATTTTATCTCGTAACCTCCATGCTTCTGCTGGAAATCCATTCATTCCCCCTAGCTCTTTCCATTGTACATGGTCAGTTTAAGAGTGTAGTTGGTCATGATGTGAACACAAAGCTGACTTGACCTTTGGGCTCACTGCTTGTTACATGCATACTTTGCCATGCTGAGAGTGTTCTCATCTGCTTTCCTCTGATTGTCTCTTAGAGGACAAAAAGTACTCAAAGTAATTTTTGCTAGATATGCAGCAGGCATAAGATCAGAAATGCGCACATGCCCACGCCCCCTTCCCCCAATCTAAAACTAGGGGATTGCTCAAAGGTAGGTAATTGTTCAACTTTTTTCTGAGGAAATCCGGTATCAGATACAGAAGCATAAGATTTAACAGAGGTAAACAAATCCCTGTGAGTAACTAAGACTCGCACCTCAAAATCTAAGTTTATACCTGAAAAGTTGACAGTTCAATAATGTCAGAAAAACAGTGTTAATAGCTTAAAAGCTGAGTTTTAATTCTGCAGTCATGGTAGTAAGTGCAGTTTAATGGGGTGCTAATAGTTGGATACAGCTAAGTAGCATGAAGGATGTGAAGAGAATACTCTGGAGGAGGAATGTGCGGTATAAATACTGCACTTACTGTCCAGGAGTAACAAAAAGGTGAATTTTACTTTTTTTTCAGCTTCAGGATTTATTATGAGAACATGAATATTTACAAATCTATTCCTATACTGTAAAATCCTGGAATCACATATATCCAACTGAAGATAGGGCTCATAAGTCACCTAGTCCATCATAGGATCACAGGCTAATTCAAATTGGAAGGGGCCTTAGGAGGTCTCTTTTTCCATCACCTGCTTGGAGCGTGCCCCAGGCCATGTTGCTGAGGACTTTATCCCATCTATAGTCTTGAAAAACGCCAAGGATTGGAATTGTACAGTGTTTCTGAGCAACCTGTTTCACTCTTTTGACTCTGTGCAAAAGCTCTTCTTTACATCCAGGCTGAACCTCGGTTGTTTCAGTCTAAGCTGGCTCTTTCTTGTCCTCCAACCATGCACCACCATGAAGAGTCTAGCTTTGCCTTTTCCATAATTGCCTCACAGATCAAAAAGTTATCACGTCCCCCTAAAGCCAGGCTAATGTTAGTCCATGGAGTATATTTTTCTAGTGCAAAGCCTGACTTAGCTTTACATATAGCAAGAGCTTTATCTTTTGCTGATTGCTGACAGAATGTAACATATCACTGTCAGGATGCATCCTCCTCTCAGACATTCCTTTCTTGATTTCCTTCTTATTTTATTTAAAATTGGCATAAATGCTATGATCATTCTGTAAAACTTTAAAAAACCCCAACAAAACTCTAGAGTTTGGTAGATGATTAGATAGGTGATAGAACTAGCTTAAACATTTCCAGTGGTGGTAAACGATGCCTCGATGTACATTCTTCTGACGGTACTATTCCACTGCGTTAGACAGTATGTTAGATCTGCTTTTAAACAATGAGCTGTGGCCTTGATATATCTGTGGTTGTGTTGCATTCAGAGCACATCTTTATATTAATTGAGTGTACAGGGCAAATTCTTTTGTCTGCCTTTTTTTTTTTTTCTTTTTTTTTTCTTTTTTTTTCCCCCTCCTTAGAAGAAGAGTTTAAAAACCAAAACCTCTTGTAAAAAATTTCACTCTATACCAAAGAATTTTCCAAGTCCTTATCGTTCGAAGGGTGAAAAGAAGGGTAAAGAACTTTAGAAGGTTATGAACCCCAGTGGAAGTGGTAACAGTGTACAAAGGACTCCATTCTTGCATATCCTGTTTTATGTAGTCTTAGGTGAAACTACATTGTATAGTATTTAAAGCAAAGGAAATCACATTCTTAATGTGTTTATTAAAAGTAGCCACTTGGATGTTTTTAATGATCACTTCACAGACTGAATATAGGAACATGGCTGAGCATATAAAACAGCCGCCTCTGTGAATGTTTATTAATGAAATCTTGGAGTGGTTTGAAATTGGATGTACCACAGGCATGTGTACTCTAGTGAGCAGCTGTCTCTGGTGGCGAACTAATCTGATGAGAGGAAAAATCGTGTTAGAGTGAGTCTTTACAATCCAGAATCAAAATCTTCCATCAGTAACGAGAGCTTTAATGTAACCCAGTATTTTGTACTGTGGACAAGTGAGGTTTAAAAAGTTTTGAATAACAAGCTTCTAAATGGCTGAGGAGGAGGAGGAAAAGAAAAAGATGTAAAATGGAAGACTGGAAACAGCAGAGAAAATTATTTAAAGCTCTGTGACATCCATGCAAGATTATAAAGACATCCTGAATGTACAATGGGGGATATGCAAAAGGTGCGGGAAGGAACTTCCGCCAGACTTTAATGCCTCTGCAGAATAACAATGAAGTAATTCTCTACAGAATGCCTCCTTCCTGAGTTCTTCAGCTGGCTCAAAGTTTTTAGGAGCAGATTGGTTTCTGTGAACAGAAATGCCAAATATATCTCTGTTTAGATATAATATGTTGAATGGGAGACAAATGGCTTAAGACTGCCTTGTGCATAGCTGCTACTGTAGACAGTGGTCGCTGTTTCAATCCTGTGTTCTTTGGTACTAGGACAAGAAAAAAATGTGTATCTGTGTTGTTTTATTACCTGTAACCACTGTGAGTTGCCTTTCATTCTTTACAAATTAGAACTGCTCAAGAAGCGGAATTGTTTGAAGAAGTGTATATACTGTATAAATGCAGTCCCTGAATAATGTGATAGTTTTCATCCACATTGGAGTAGATTTTGCTTTGTTCGTGGCTTCTAGTTTGCTTTGCTTGGTTAAAGATGATGCCATGAGGTAGTTAGGGCAGCAAAACAAATTATTTTCTGCAGCATGTTACAGTTGCTTCACCCTCCTGTAAGTGGCTTATCTGTAGAATAGCATACCACCTTTATCTGCTTTTGTAAAGTATTTTTAGAGCACAGTGTAATTTTCAGGAATTTATTAATTGTATTCCAACCGAAGTGCCCCCCTCATCTGTGCTGTAGATCTTAATTTTGCCAACACTTTGATCTCTTTCAAACACTTTCAAAGCCTCAAATATTCACTTTCTCTTGGCTCACCTTACATGTTAATTGAATACATTGAAATTTCTTGAGGAGGATTATTCAAAATACATTTTTGCATCCCACCTAAGCACTTCTGAGTTGGATCTTGTGGACATTCACTGAGCAATATACTCCCTAAAGATGTATTTAATTCCATTCCACTGTAATCATGTTTCTAGTAGCATGTTTCACATTTTTTTTAGACAAGAAAAACAACATTAGGTAATGACGCAGATCTCTCTCACATACTGTTTTGCATCACTGTTTCTCACTGTGCCTATCTTTTGGATAAATATTCAGCCTACTCCAAATAGGCATAAATCCATTGACTTCAGTGACGCTGGCCCTTTTTACACTGGCTGAAAACCTGTTCTACTCTATCCACAGAGTTGCTCCTTGCATTTAGATAAGTACAAGATTGGTGCAGTATCAGACAGGGCTGCAAGCTTAAAAAAATTAATTCTTGAAGAGCTTGGGAACTGTGAATTGCATGCTCAAATCCTGTAGATTGAGATGAGGTTTAATCTAAGAGCAGAATATAAGATATTCTGTTGTCCTTACAGGAGCACAGATGTTCACTGGTAGGTGGCCAGTGTGAGCTGCTGTAGACACTATGTGCCTCTGGATTAGGAACGTTTATAATGACAAGTGGAACAAGAGTAAAGATCTTTGTGCTAGTCACTACGGTAATGCTAACTTGGATTGCCAGACTGTTCAAAAATTGAGATCTGAGTTCTGATCGTGAAAAGCCAGATGCTGACATGGGGTGTGGTCTGCAGACCCAAGAGGAGAATTTTGCCTTTAAGCTTTAGAAAAACCAAACTAGACCAGGGGAGCCTATCAGTACAATTTATGCTGTAATTGCATAGTGATGCAGCACTTAAAGGAACATATTTTTCAGTATTATTTTATTTATTTTTTTTTTATTTTATTTACTGGAATAGTGTGAAAGCATCATTGGGTACATCATGTACTTTAGAGAATTTGTGTTGTTCTCAGAGAAATCTAATGCTTTTCATTTTCTGGAAAATAATTTCTGTCTGTACACTTGTGGCTTACAGAGCAAGGCCAGCATATTATACACAGCTCTTCTGGGAGGATGGCTCAACTGCCTGCCCTGTGTTCTTTAAGAATCCTTCTACTCATTCTGCACTTGCTTTGCCAAACAGGCTGCTGCTTCATTTCTTCTGTGCAGCAAGTTTAAAATCTCATTGTATTTATGGTCCTCATTTGTCATCGTTTCTCCCAAGTCAAACTCCTATTAGTGACTTCACTGCTTCTGCCAATTCCTTAGGTGGAGATGGCTTAAGTGGGTGTAACCAAAATGAAAAATGTAGCTAAATAGGGTGATTCAGAGTAGGATGAGATAATGTGGCAACGGACACTGTTTTAAGCATTCTCTGTGTAGTTCATCTGACTGTGAATATATCAGGCAGTAAAGAAAATATAATGGTAATTGTGGTTCAGTTACTCTCATACGTAGTTGTAAATTAAGAGATCTGCATTCTGGAGCTCTGAAATAAACATGCACAAGCAAACTTGTAACTCAAAACTTACCACTTTTAAATGTATTGAAATGAAGAAAACAAAGCTCCTCTCAGAAGAGACAGAAAGGAAAGAATATAGTTAAATATGATTGCTTTGAGGGGGTTCTGTTGTGCCTTCTCACGATGCTTTTGCTTTCTCTACCCTCAGCTTTCTTTGGAAAGTACCTTAATGAATACAATGGCTCCTATGTGCCTCCTGGTTGGAAAGAATGGGTTGGATTACTTAAAAACTCACGGTTTTACAACTACACACTCTGTAGAAATGGAGTGAAGGAGAAGCATGGATATGACTACTCCAGGGTAGGTCCTATTGATATATTTCTTTTTTTTTTTTTTTAACATTTGGACGTGACTGCAACAAAGCTGCACTTTATGGTTTCAGTCTAACTGAAGAATTCTTTTCGTACTTGAAAGCTGCTATGTGTAACATTAGCCACAGCCCAACAGGCATTGTGTTTGGGCTTTTCGTTATCTTCCGTTCCGGGAGGGTCATGTTACTGAAAACCTTGTTAGCGGCAATGGAAACAAACAAAATGTCCTGAGACTCTATTATGCATTATGAGCTGAAGAAGTGAAAATGGATTTAAGTACTGCATAACAACTATTTTTGTATTTTGTACTTTAGTTATTGCGTGTTGCATCTGATTGTTATCTATTCCTTTGGTATAGCACTGACTCCAGTGGAGTTACATGAGTGTAAATGAGATAAGAATCCAGTTCCCTCCAGCTAGACGCATCTTTTCATGTTAGTTTAAGGAACTTATTTCACAGCCATAGTATGATGAAGAATTCACAATATCTGGGTATATCTTATGGTAATTCTAAATGAGTGGAGAATTTAACTATTAAATTTATATCTCTGTGCATTGTTACAGGCAGATATGTTTCCTAATATCCTTACAGGGCTGTTATACCCTGGCAAAACTACTAAAATGCCTGATAATCATTATCAAATGCAGGAGCATTTTTTTTTTTTACTCATCTAGCATGTGTTAGGAGCACAGTTGCCTTTTTACTGTCAGTAGTTTTGTTTCAGCCAACAGTGTTACCTTTCCAAAGGATCCAGCTTTTGTGAATTCCTAAAATGGCCTAAATTGTCTCTGAAGTATGATGGTAAATTGACTTATTCATAAACTGCTGTAGTTTTAAAGTAGTGTATAACTTATGAAGTTGTCTCACTCTGGGGTGATGCTAATTTGTAAGGTGTGTTTAACAGGGATTCAGGTAGCTTTCTCTTTTTGAGTACTAGTCCTGCCTCCATATTTGTGTTTCATTAGCAATATGTTCAGTCAGTTTTTCCTTTAAAAGGTCGATGTCTGTGTGATTTCCCCCTTCCCCTATTTGCCATTTTTAATTGAATGTACTTTGTGTTGAAAGATAAAATGTAACAGGGTTCTAGGGTTTCCTTTTCACCTGCTTCTAAGGGGAAGGAGCAACTGCTGTATGGAATTATTCGTCTTTTATTTCCCTTCTGATCTATGAAGAATTAGAGAGCTAATCCTCATAGCCATGTACCAAAAATGTTATGATGGGAATATATCTTAACATGCAACAATGTCAGGCAAGTGATTGCACAGGGCACCATTCCCCACTGTACCAAGGAGCCAACAAGGAACTTCATGTTCCAATATCCTCAGCTCTGTTTTGTGTGTGTAATACATGAAAATGTTGAGGTTTTCATTTAGTTTAGTTTTTCTTACTGAGTTTGGTAATAAATAAAGTCTGATGAAAATATAAATGTTATGATAATCTTCATATTCTTGCATAATACGCATCTATGGTAATAAACAGATGATAGCATGTGGAGCAACAGCACTGTTGATGTTAAAACTGGCATTCAAATGAGCAAACAGAAGCTGAATTGCAAAACTGCTGCTCTTCCTTTCCTGCATTTTTTGTTACTGGAAGCTTAATTTTGCAGCAATGAACAATATAATCAGATTATGGTGTAGCCCTATCTATTTCACATAGTTAATGTTAATCATGTACCAATAGAAAACTAGGAAAACAACATTACTGATTCTGTCCTCTGAAGTGACTGCTAAGTGCTGATCCTCTGGGAATCATATCTTTGCAAATTCTTTCAGATTTTATAACAGGTTATATTCTCTTTTGGTGTTTCTTTTCAGGTTTGTCAACTTTTTAGGATGAAATTTTAGTTTTGTATGCATTCACATAGTCTACTACAACCTCTATAATCTGGAGCTTTTGAAAAAAAAAAAAAAAAAAGTTATGAATTCTGAGCTCTATCTCTACCAGATTGGCACTCTGTAATACGGAATTAATTTTTTGGTTCAATTAGCCCAGCATCTTCTAGCTTTAGTGACTTCTGGTTCAGAGGGAGACTAAGAAAAATGCACATCAAGCCATCTGGAATTTCAAAGCACATTTGTGTTGTAAGGTCAGACTACATACCTTGAAGATATTGATGGCAAAAAGCAAAGAAATTGAACTGTAATTTTCTATTTTTTTATTAGTACTTGGCCATTGTATTTAGTTTTGTGATCTTCATAATGTAATTACATACCCGGGGAAGAAAGAGTCCTGTTTGATCTTCTTTAATGTCATTCATTTCTGAGACGAAGCTGTTGCTTTTCATATTTCTAGGCAGCAAAGAAAGAATGATTTGGTTGTAGTTTTTGAAGTTTTAGCATCTATAACTTACTCCCTCCTCCTCCCATTCTGAGTGAAGTAGCTTCTTTATTTCCTGTTTCTTATGATAGCTCAGAGCTTCCTATCTCATCCCCCAACTTGAAATTATTATTCAAGTATCTCATTATACTTTCACTTCTACTTGCAGGATTATCTAACTGATCTGATTACCAATGACAGTATTACCTTCTTCAGAATCTCAAAGAAGATGTATCCTCACAGGCCTGTACTGATGGTCATAAGCCATGCTGCTCCTCATGGCCCTGAAGATTCAGCCCCTCAGTACTCACATCTCTTTCCAAATGCCTCACAACACATGTAAGGAAAATGATAACCCTTTCGTTTCCAGCTTCAGGAGTATAGAAATCCTGGGTACCTCTGGGGGAACAATGTTTGCTTTATAATACTCTT